>CAEGAG010241166.1:0-32814 GCA_903067065.1 Brachyrhaphis terrabensis | reverse complement strand
GGAAAAAGTTGTACAAACAACATAAAATAAAGCTTTTAGAAGATTGTAAAGTAATCCGTCCGTCCGTCCGTCCGTCCATCCATCCATCCATCCATCCATCCATCCATCCATCCATCATTTGATTGTCGCTTGTCCTTGTATTTTGCACAACTGTCCATAGTTTTCTTCATGACTGCATGGGAAATACCATAAGATTTCTGTATTAAATTGTTTTTTAATTGGGCTTATGTAATATTCAAACTTTCTGGGAATCTAAATTTGCTTCAGCTGTACACAACATCCATAAAAAAATTGCAAGATATAAACTCTTGAATATAAATAAATATATATATATACTGTATATGTAAGTCATTACTGTTTTCCACATGCTTTGAACACTGCAATGCGGCTTATGCGCAGAGTTTTACCAATCAGTTTTGAAATGCTTGAGAGCCAAGCGGCCTTGAGACAAAAATGACATTGAGAGCAACAACAAAAGAGACACTGAGGAAGTTCAGTTCTGACATTTTAAGGGTTATAAAGCACAGGAGGAAGATGAAGATTGCAATCAGTAACTTTTCCTGTTTTTTAAGCAGCCAATTTACAGGCACTGGTACCAACATGTATTTCATTAAAAGTAAAAAAAAAAAAAAAAAGTCTTTATGTGTGAATAACTATCTTAAAACATGGACAATTGCGACTTGTAGACAAGTCCTGCCTACGCATGCACCCTTCAAAGTCAATGGGTCAGACTCCTATTCAGTTAAGTTCAGCAGAAATTATGGTACTTGTAAAGAGTGTCTGTTACATTTGTCATTGTGAATTGTTGTAGAACCAAAAAACAGAAAACTTCAAAGCAAGTGTCTAAAAACAGTAATAAGCAATGGTGTGAATATTTTTGGTCAAAATTATCACTGAAAGCGATAAAAAGAAAACAAATCAAACAAACAAAAGTGGCTATTGTTTTCAGCCCCACAAACAGCTATTATCCGTTTGTTTTGGTTCGGATGTTTGGAATCATATTGTGCTGATGCATTTTGTCCATTTGGATCTAAAGCGCCAGCGTGTTCTTTCGTGTCTCTGGTTTGCACTGCTGAAGTGCCATTGACGACTCAGAATGGCAGCTTTATGAAGCAGGAAATTTGTTCCTTTCTTCTCATTGGATGTAAAGAGAAAAGAATAGGTAACATTATGAGATGTGTCTCATTAAAAAGGAGGGGGGCTAATGGCAGCTCTTTAACGGCGAGCCTCGGCTGCCTCTGCAGACATCAGTGCTCTTCTCCGCTGATTGCCCCTGCAGCCTCAGCATCACTTAACTTCACATTAAATCGGCCCGTGCTCTGTCTAGTTTGAGCTGGGGTAAGAGGGGAGGGAGCAGCTAGTCAGCGCATTAATGGAAGCAGAAGGACCTTTTCACTTCTCCCTTTGTTACCGAGAAGAAATGAGACCCACTAATGTCTGTGGATGTAGAGACCCACATTCATTAAGGCTTCTATGCAGAAGGAATTAAGAAACCAAAAGGAGAACAATAATTCCTTGCTGTTGCTCTTTCTACGCGCTGTCAGTTTTGTCATGCGTGTTTTTAACAGACCAGACATCTCCAACATGCCCAGTGAGGGGCGATGCTTTACAATGAGACTTAGTATGAGGTGTTAAAAGAACATAAAAAGATACACTGTTTTGCTTAAAAAAAAAACAACAAAAAAAAACAACTGAAAATATCCCAGGTATAAATGAAGACTGTTCTTCAAAGTCTTTTTCAGGTGCTTTTGATTGTTGAATTTGCATTTTTCATCTGATGAAGTCCCAAATTGTTGGTGTTGTGGTGAGATCAAGCGTCTTTCAAGGGTGCACCATCTAAACTCCTCATTTTGTTGTTCAAAGTTGTTCTTTTTTTCCCCTCATAGTTCCTCTCATGGACAAGAACCTCAAAAATTTACTTTACAAAGATTTATACCCCCCTTCACATGAATGACAAATGTCGGTGTATTTTTTTCTGGATTTACATTTAAAACCAGCACAGAATATGACATGATTGTTAAGTGGAAGGGTAAGAATATGTTGTGCTGTAAGCATTAAACAAAAACTGAAAAGTGTGCCATGGATTTTCATTCAGCCAAATAACTCGAGGTTAGTTGGAGTCTATCAGGAGTGTGTGCACACAAAGTTTTACCACAATTTCTCAATTAGATTTATTTTCAGACTTTGACTAGATCATTTTAACAAGAGATAGCTTGAATTGATATGACCTCACTATAGTTCTTCATGTATCATCAGGTGTCGTAGTCCTGCTGGAGGGTGAATTTCCACACTAGTCTAGACTTTTCTACAGCCGGTAACAGGTTTTCTTCTAGCGTTGTTCTGTATTGCCTCTGTCCATCTTCCCATCAAATTTAACCAGTTTCCTTTCTGTATCCCCACATGATGATGCTGCCACCGTCTTGTTTCATTGTGTCGTGTTAGCAATCTGGATGTATGCCCAAAGACACAATATAGGGCTTATCTGATCAGAGCAGCTTCTTCCATGTTTCCTGAGAGTGCACAGAAAACCCCAGAGAATATATTGAATTTTGTGGTTGTTAGATGGTAATGTGTGAACAAGTTCACCGGGTGTGAACACTTTGCAGCAAAATGCATCTTCTGTAAAATATCACATTCACATCAGTAGATGTAACCTTTGTCCAAAAACTGTTAATAAGATTCCAGTTTTATTTCCTCTGGAATAAATAACACTTTGGCACAAGCAGCAACACCGCATGAAACTCGCAATCGCTTTAAAGATCTCTTGCCAATATTAAATTAAAGTAAGAGTCATTTTTGAAAAGAAGTGACTGAGAATAAAGGAGAGAATATGGATGTCTCAGGATTATTTTCTAGCACACCTTTGGGTGTAAACCTGACAGTAAAGGCAGAGCTCCCACAGTGATGGAGGCTTAATCCTGTTATGTGTCTCATTTACACATACATCCAGGGTCTCTGTATTTGCAGAGCTCCTGCAGGCCTCTATCAACGCTTACAGTTTCCCTCTCCATGTGATGAGAAGCTGAGCAGTTGGGCTTCCTACATTGTATTAGTTATCTTGTGATCAAGGGAAAGTAAAATATACAGGACAAGACTTCATTCACTTGATTATTTTTCTTTCTCAATTTGAACATTCCACATGGGCAAAGTTTGAAACAGTCTTAGAAATATTTTCTGTTTGGCTTGGGTTTAATTTTTAAATAGACTTGGGAATTTCTATGAAGCTCAAATTTAAAGTGGTTTCTTGAAAATATAACTGCAATGAAAAAAAGCATCATGGGAGCAGCTGTGTGTTTTTCAAAAGTTACAAGTTGCCAAAACACAGATTTAATGTACGTTTTTATTAGTAGCTTCATATGGAAGTTACTTTTTGATTTGCTCATGGCGACATTCTCACTCTCTCTGTTAATGCAAATGAAAATATGTAACATGATCCATGTAAACATATTAACTAAAATATAATTGACATGCTAGTTGTGACATGCTAAGGGTTTTCACTGTTTAAATATTTTAAATAAAGATATCTTTGGTTTTCATGGTCCTTCTCAATATTTCATTGAGCTTTCTTCTTTCACAAATCACAACTGAGTCAACATGTTGACAATATTACATTAAATCTGGAAATAATAAGTACATTTAATATTTTGTTTATTATTTACACATACATACATACATATATACATACATAAGAATGTTTGTGGCTCTTGTTTTCAGGCAAAAATCTGTTTATTATAAATCAGTAAATTCTACATTAACACATAAGTGTTCAGTTCTCTTTACTCACTTCCAACAAACCAAAATAAAATCCAATGTGACCAATTCCTTTCAGACATTACCTAATAAATAGAGTTAAACTCGGTATAAAGCTGTTCTGTGAAGGCCTCGGAGAGCACTTCATTTGAGAACATTACTGAAACAAACAGCATCATGAAGACAGAGGAAGACAGCAGACAGTTCAGGGACAAAGGTGCTGAATAGCCTAAATGAGTACTTGCCTATAACAATATCACAAGCTTTGAATACCTCAGAGATCTATTCAACCCATCATCTGAAAATAGAAAAACTGTTGCACAGGTGAAAGCATATCAAGACATGGTCGTCCACCTAAAATAGCAGGTCATACCCTTTAAAAAAGCCATGAAAAGTCCTGAAAGTTCACAATCCCATCTGATATTTAGACATAAAGCAAACTTATTGAAGGTCGGATAAGACCAAACTTTAATTTTCTGATCTGTGGGCAAAACCCTGTGTGGCCAAAGCCTTGTTCTCACATGTCACAATCTAAGCATTTTCTTAGAAAGAACAAGATTAGAAAATTATATTTGATTCCATTTTACAATTATGCACCCTTTAGTGTTTGTCAAATAAAATCCAAATAAAATTCAGTGAAGCTTGTGATTCTAGCAAGAGTCTTGAAACAGTTCAAGGGAATCAAATGTTTTTAAAAGAATCTGTGTTAGCTTTAGCTCAGACATCTCTGGCCAACTTATTCTACACAGAGAAACTCCAAGTAAGAGCTTTTTCTTTTTCCTTTTAGCACGGTTGGTTTATGCGAAAGACATTTTCATGCCTTTCCCCTTTATTCTATATTTCCAATTATGGAGGGAGATGTCAAGTGTATTTCTGAGCAGAGCACCAACAGATCAAGCTATTGTTAGTGAAGAGACGTACAAAGGTGGCAATTTTTCCTAAGGGATAACAATCCCAGCATGATAATATTTTTTCTACTATACTGTACTCCTACACTCAAAAACGTAGATGTATTCACGATGATATCACTCTTTTTCCAGTTTGATAACTTGAGTTTGTCTCCATTTTGAACATTGTGTTATAGCAAAACTCAGATGGAGTTTATGTTCCTGTAATATAGTTCAAAATGATGTTGACAAAGAGAGGTGTTACAAACTCATGCAGAAATCCCCACAGCTGTGGGCACACAACTCCATAAATATGGAGAAAATGAGAGTGGAGCTGAAGGAAGAGAAAATGGAGTAGATATGGAGGGACGTAGCCTTTGGGGACTGTTTTTCCATCTGCCAAGCAGACAAGCATCCATTCAGCGTTGTTTTATTTTTACATTTTTTCACCAATTGCTATCAGCCTTGTCCCGGGGCAGCACACTGGGTTAGCTAACTACCCAATATGGGGGCATATTGTACGTTCAGACAGCACATTGTTTTTTCCCTAACAATGCTGCAACAATGAATATGCTAACAGCTTCCTTTCAGGAAACAACAAAATAAAGTAGTTTGGATAAAAAAAAGTGAATCTTGAGGATGGTTTTTGTGAGTGCCCTACGCTCTGTGCGATAATCTGCCCTGTGGCTGAAAAAGCAATTTCTCAACCATTTCCCCCAGAAACATGTCTATTGTTTGTGTGTCTCCTGACCCTACTGTAGCTACAAGCACATTCATATCAATTTGTGTCACTTCATTACACTCCGGCCATCATTTAACAACTCAACTGCTAAATCTTTTTCTCTTTCTGTTCCCTTTGCTCTGGGCCCAAGATTAAAGCGCTAACGACCACTCCCTGTTCTCATTAGAAAGACTGCCCAGATACACTTTTCATCTGACTCTGTCACACTCCTCAACCGGTCTGTCGGCTAAATGAAGACGGAGGAACCCACAGAAAGTCTTTGTTGCTTTGCAGAAGAATTTGGATTTTGGTTGCTTCCTTGTGCACAAACGTGACTTGGATTTTCTTTTCTAAAATCTTGTTTCCATGTGTGTTGATGCATGCAAATGTGGAGGCATTTGGTGTATTAAAAACTGATATTCATATTAATTAGTAGTTGTTTGATTCAGAACTACAGTTAAGATTTGTGGTGTTTTTACCTTTCACACATTAAGTGCATGCTGTGTTCGTCTGGGTGTGGTTACTGTATCTGCCTCCGTTCGGTGCAGATTCTCAATTGTATTAGGGCAAAATTATTCATAGCCCTGGCACATTTACGTTTAATGTTATTGTTTAATTTTACTAAAATGTTTTTTTGACTAGAAGTCATAGTAACATTACGAGGAGTCCATTCTGTCAGAGAATTTGTGAAGTAAGATGCAGATTAGGGTGATAACCTTCCAAAATTAAAGACATTATAAACCATTAAAATACCAGTTGTATCATACAAAAAGTTTGTCATGAGTTTTTATAGACTTAAAGAGTTATGGAGTTTGCTTTGTCATGCACTCTTACCTTTAGTAATTCAATGAAAAAGCTAAAGCATATTAAATATTTTCTTAGAACACACAGAGTGACACATTTTAACCCTTTATTTGTGATAACGTTAAGTATGCCATACAGCAAACGAAAAATTAAAGTTCCCAGAACATTTGACCATTACGTAATACTAATAGAAATAACTTAATGGCATCCTGTTGAATAGCATAGTCATTTGCTTTACAGTATATGCAGTTAATACTTGGTCAGGTTTCGTTTTGCATGAATTACTGCGTCAATGCAGTGTGGCACTCAGGTGATCAGTCTTTCTGCCTGCTGAGGTGTTCAGGAATCCCAGGTTGCTATAACAGCAGCCTTCACCTCGTCTGCATTATTGGATCTGGTGTCTCACCTTCCTCTTGACAATAGTCCATAAATTATCTAAGGAGTTTAGGTCAGGCAAGCTGCTGACCACTGAAGCAAGCTGAAACCATGGTCTTTAAAGCAGGTATTGATACTTCTGGCAGTGTGAGCAGGAGGCAAAACCTGCTAGAAAATGAAGTCTGGTTCTCCAGAAAGCTTGTCAGCAGATGGACGTATGAATTGTTCCAGACATTCTTGGAGAAAGCTGCACAGATGTTGGACTTGATAAAACAGCAAACCATTTTTTCAGTGTTGTTTCCCAATGGAAACAATGACTTTTGTGGATTGTCCTGCTTGTGAAGTGTGTCAGGGATAATGAACTGAAAAAACTGTCAGATCATCTTCCTCATGACTGTGTAGCACGACCATAACAGCAAATGCCTATATTTAAAAAATAATTTTAATATTTTGTAATAGTCTGTAAAATTGAGAAACACATTTTTTTGGTTTTTATTACCTTTTAGCTATACTCATTCAAATTAACAGAAAAAAATATGTCACTGGAATGTATCTACACTAATATTCAATAAATATAAATATGTGTTCTGATTAGAGCCACATTTTTGAATGGAAAAACTTTTCTTATTAGACTGATTTAATTATATCTATATGATAGCCAATAATATCGTTATATGATGGTCAAAATTTTTCCATGGGACCCACTCTTTCCAATAAGCATTTGAAAAAAATGAACCTCCGACAGGCATTTTTAGACAAACAATTTCACTGGAAGAACAATAAGAGGTGTTAAAATATTTAGCACAGCCATCAAACACTATGTGTGAGTGTTTTCAATTTGAAATATGCATTTAAACTCACTAATTATAAATATTTGAACATAATATCCTTGCATGTATTATCATCACATAACTCGCAGCGTGCTATGTGTGCTGCAAGGAAGATATACTATCTACTTTTCATTTGATGCCTATGCAAACTTATAAGCAAAGATGAGAATTTCAGCTCTCTATTTTGCTTGGCTGGGGTTTGTAATGAATCACAATTCAGTGACCTCTGCCTTGAATCAATACAAAGCGCCACGCCAGCACTATCTTTGCCTTATTACAATACGGGTAGAGTCTTTGGAAATGAGTTTCCAGCAAGTGTCCCTCTAGTTCTTTAAAAATGCATGGGCTTAAGAGGGAATAGTGAGCTGTAGTATCAATCAAGCTCAACCATGTGAGTTAAAAGGAGAGAGCAGATTGGAAAATTGACGCGTGACAGTTTGCATGTTACTGAGCCCGAGCTGCTCGGGCATTTTCTTTCTCTTAATACAGGAATGGGGACAAACTGTCTGCACGGCGTGAAAAAGCAATGATGCATTCGAGAAAATCATCACTGGTTGGTAAGGTCATTTTCTGATGCGATCAGAGCAAACTTTTTAAGCTCAGGCTCCAGTTCAACTGTATGTTGAAATATACTGCAACATGCGTAATGGAAATTTATGCCTTGCCCAAAAGGCTTTGAAACATTACTGCAGCAGGATTTAAATCCAGATAAATCTCTGGTTGTAAGTTTTCCAACATTTTTTTCCCTATGCTGTCAGTAAACTTCACTTGGCCAGTCAGAAGGCAGCACAGCTCCTCGTGATAAAAGCCAAACCCCTGGTGTATTCATGTCAGTGATGTGAATTTGCTCAAATGGGCTTCCTGTGTTATCTGCAGCACCAGCTGACACCAAACACATAAAACACAGTCATGTATCCTCTCTGCATCAGACTCCGTATCTGTGACAAAACAGAAATGAAAATGCCCTGCCACATCTTTAGCGACTGATAGATAAGGTCTGCAGGCATAGTAGGGTCTATTTTTATAATGTAATAAAGAAGGTGTGGAAACAGTGCAGTAATACAGACTCTAAATGGTCCTCAAAAGTTTATTTTTTCTTTTCCAACACCACAGTTTTTTCTTTGTGCACAACCACCTCCTTCTTTAGCGTCTTCAACAAATCTCCACTAGCATGACTCTCTCGACCTGTGCTTGACCTAATCCCATCCAACCCTGCCGATGAATGGCTTCAAATCACCTCACCGCTGAATGTATGAATCTTTAACTTCTCAATCAGTTCTGGTTCTGTCCTGACTCACTCAAGCTGGTTTGTCACCACAATCCTCATAAAACTGGATCTTGGGTTCTCACTCCAGGTCAAGACCCTCTCTAATTTCCATCTACAATGCTAGAAATGAAGCCCATCCCATTAGCAATTATCTGTTTTAAATCGTACAGTCTGGTTTTAATTGATGTCACACCACCAAAAAATCTTTCTTTAAACTTATCTCCTTCTCTCCTGCGACTTCTGAAGCCTTAACTTTCTCTGTGACCCCAAATAAACCTTTATCACCAGTTTCTACTTCCTGTGTCTTACGGCAGCAATGCTAAGGCTGTCAAACAACATTTCAGGTTCTCTAATTATATTGAGAGTAAAATCAAAATAACCTGGATTGTGTCAATTTGAAGGCTTAAAATAATTTCATCAGTCTCCGTCAAATAAATTTCAGTGAAGAATATTTTTTTAAATCTGATGTCATGTCGATAATTGTGGTAAGATAGCAGCATATGTGGCTGTAAACTCAAACAACGACTTGACAGACTTTGACAAAAGCATTGTGTAGCATTTTTATAATGTCATATAATGCTAATAATGGGTTTTGCCTTAAATCTTTATTAATACAAATGTTTGAGAACCTATTCGATAGTCTTCCTCCATTGAATTCTCCACTAAATTTACCCTCCACTTTTAAGGGCAGGTAAATATATCTTCTGCTCTCATTTATTCAGGTGGGATTCCACATGTGAATAATCTTGACATTTCTTTAAAGGTCAGAGCAGCAAAGCCCTAACCAGCCTTTAAAGACTTTTTGCCGTCTGGTGTCCATCTGCCTGGCAGAAGAGATCCAAAAACTTTGACAAAAAATAAGAAACTCAAAATAAAAGAAAGCAAACATGTTCTCTCAAGACTTCTGAATGAGCTTTAAAATGCAAAGCTGCTCAGCTAACATCAAATGTAAAGATAACATTTTCTATGATGGTAAATAACAGAAGAAATGCATACATTGGTAGAACCATTGCAATTTGGTTTATAGGAAGAAGAAATTTCCTTTCAAATGAACAGATGGATGGAAGGATGCTTTCTGAGGAGAGACAGAGAGATGATTAATGATGATGATTGACGCATTTTTGCATCATTTTAATTAATAATACTTCCTGTAACATGAAAACTCTAATATGATTTGTTGTACATTAATTAGGTTTATTTGTTATGAATGAGTCATGACTAATAGCAACTATGGTGTATTATTAATGCAACTCTTCATTCACAGTAATGAGCATGAAATAATCCGGTTGAGCGAGTTTCTATTTTATTCTTTTTTTTACAGATTTTATTGGCTCTAGTGGCCTTTATTTGATAGTTAACTGACAGGAAAGTGGGTAATGAGAGAAGGGAAAGACATGCGGCAAAGGTCGCCAGGCCGGGAGTTGAACCTGCGACAGTCGTGTCAAGGACTAAGTCCTCCACATATGGGTTGTGCTTAACCCCTGCGCCACCACAGCACACCCGAGTTTCTATTTTTAAGTATTCTGTTGTATAAAGCTTTTCCAGCTTTTATTTTGTATTGTACAGATGATGGTTTGATGCATGGAGCAGCAGTGTTGCACAAGTGGCTTGAGAATGTTACTGTCAAAATCCACTGGTGTTAGAGCTTTGGTTTTCCTTTGTGTTGGTGTCATGGTCATGTCCTTGTTGTTTTTGTTTAATAGATCTTGTCAATTCATTTCCCTGTGTTCATTAGTGTCACTAAGGTGTTCCCATATTAATTAAATCTTTTGTGTATTAGGTTCTTGCTTTGTTAATCTTAGGTTACTGTCAGGCCTTTTCCCCTTTGGTATTGTAGATCCTGTAATTTCTTTCTCTCTCTCAGTTTCCATACTTGCCTTCTGACAGCTGTTTCTCATCAACTCTGCTTAGTTCATCTGGCAACTTTGACATTTCCACCCCTTCCTCAAGATTACAAAAATCCTGTTTTTTTATTACTGCACTTTTCCATTTCACTGTCTTCTTTCCATGACCTCCTATCCCTTGTAAGTTCTTCTCTGTTCATCATCATTCAAGTTCACTGCAGTCTTTCTCTGCAATTGGGTCGATTCTAACCAAAAACATTACAGGCACAGCGTTTCTGGTTATTTGGTTACTTAAAGGCCTGTTTCCAAAAATTTATAAATTCTCTCCAATGGAGTGTTTTTATTTTTCCTCTGTGTGCTTTTGTTAACAAAATGCTCAAGATACTTATAATTAAAAACGGTAGAGTGAGTTCGAAGGCGTAACATGTTGGACGAGATACCTAGATGACAATATAGCTTATTAGTTTAATAATAAGCAAAACAACTTTTAGCTTAAAGTTCAAAAGCAGGAGACAGACATTCTAATTTATTCTTCTATAATACATAGATTAACATCATCTTATCAACTTTGATATTTATCTCACATAACATATGGTTCACCCTCTATAAAACAAAATGTCAGACTTTGTTAGTTATTTCTTGATAAAAGACAAATAAAATGCACCCCTAGTCTGACCTTTAGATTTTACAGCCAACTTGAGTAAAACTTCTTGGTTAAATCAGGGTTTTTGTCCACGAGTGCATTATTTTGGAGTGATGGCTTCTTTCTGTCTGAGTGGCCTTTCAGCCAATGTTAGTACTTGTTTCAGCTTAATGTGGACAATGGCTCTCTCTTTTCAGCAATTTCATGAGGCATGTTTGTCCTGGGGTTAGTACGCATACTGGGAAAATAAATGTTTGAACCATTGAACCTGGTACCGGGAAACTGTTCCCTAGGATGAATCAGATATATGGAGGTTCACGGTTCTTTTTTTGATTTTTGTCTGATTTCTTCCATCCACAAATGTCTCTAAATACCTGAAACATGTAGCTACCTAAGAAAACCTTAAATAGCATTGTAGTATAGTATGATAGTGTGTGCAAATTTGCAAATAATGTAAGAAAAAGAAAATATCTACTCATGGAATTGTGTTCTGTCACTGAATGATACAGCATTTCACTCTGAGCATGTCTTAATTATTAAAATAGATTATAAATTGCATTAATCAAAAAATACAATTTCAACAGATTGTAATATATTTTTTTACAAAGCACACCATGCCACAAAGTGCACAAAGATGGCGGCTGAAAATCTGGAATGCTCCATAGAAATAATAAAAACACAAATTTCTCAGTAATTAAATGTGACACATTGTTGTCTGTGGGGACTGTTTGCTGGCAGAATGCTTCTTGCCAGTGGGAAATATGAATATACCCAAGTGTTCATGTGTGCATTAATGAGATAGGAGTGTGATTAATAGGTATGAAGAGTGTAGAATTGACTCTAAAGACAGCAGATCATTTGTATTCCTCTGGTATATCTAGAGTTCTGTCATAGTAAAGCTGAACTCGACCTCCGTCGGTTTTAGAGTGATTGCTTCTTTAAATCAACCAACAGCTGAGCGGACCACCAGCAGTCAGACCACGAGTAGCGGGACCAAATAACTGACGGCATGATGAAACCTCAGCTTGTCGCTCCCTTTCATGGTCTGCCTTTACCCTCTGCACTGAGCCTGGGAACATGATTTCAGTTTCTTGAAAAGAAACATTCAGGGTGAAGTGTTATTTTTATTTTTTTATTTAGAAATGGGCCTTACATATTTTAGGTAACTTTTATTTTCACTTTGCACACAATGGAGGGGACTTTGTCCTGCAGTATAGTGGTAATGCAATTGCATCCCAGATATTCTCAGTGCTCATTGAACATATAACTGGTAAAAATTATATATTTTCATGCCACCATGTCAAAAGCAGTCAGAGGCAACACAGTTTTAGTCATTTGGGACACCCGATCTGAGACCTCAGTAAACGTAAAAAAAAAAAGGTGAAAACAGTCTGTAGCGTCGAGGTTGAGGAATGAATGGCCTCTATGTTTAAACTTTTTTTTTTTAAGTACTATGGAAACAACAAAGAAGTACCAGCAGACTTCAACAGTGTCAACTCAAATCAATTTTATTCAGTCTTCTTCATCTCACAAATCAAATATTAATTTCAAAGGATTTCATTATCATAAAATCAAATAACATCCTCTGCTTGGATGCAGAACAAGTTCCATTAATGGATATAATCCACCATGACAGGTTTAAAGACAGTCTTATGCAGCCAAGACAGATATTCTGTTTCTGCCTTGTTTCCTCTTCATGTGTTGATCACATTAAAGATGTGCATTCCTGCAAACAATATTATTTAAATTCACATTTGAATATATATAAGACGCCCCATTCCTCAAACATATTGTGCATTTATAGATGCCATTCGTACATAAAACATGACTTTACTCATACAATGTTAAGTACTGTAACTCAATATGTGATTAACATTTAGCTGTTTTGTACATAGCCAGAGTTGCCGACTTTTAAGAAAAGCTTGCATTGGGGATACAGGAAGAGTCAGTGTTAAAATCAGGTTATTGTTTTTACATGTTTTAATTACCATTTGAGAAATAAATAGAAAATAAGCCTAAATAAGTTCATACTTTGCAGTCAAAATCGTTGACTAATCTGCATGGTCAATGTTTCATGATTTATTTCAGAAGACTAACATTTTTAAGGTGCATATCTTTATTTGCTTTCCTCACTATGAAATTCCTCCTGGAATGCCTCAATGTGTTTCCTGAACACTGACTGAGCTGTCACACATAACACTGTGAGATTAACTACAAATGGAGAAAACATGTAACAGGAAAAAAAAAAAACTGTCAAAGGAGTCACTTTCCTGCTCCAAAGATGCTTCAAGGACTCATTCAGGAAGTGACAAAACAAACCAGCAAAACATCTAATATTCTGCAGGCTTCATTTGCCGTTTGTCAGTGTTCATCATTCATCAAAAAGAAAAAGACAGAATAAATGTCATCCGTGGGAGAGTTAAAGGCCAAAAGTCACTGCAGACCAATATCTAACGTTTGCTAAAAAGTAATGAGGATTGTCAAAACTATGGAGAAAATGCCCTGAGGACTTATAAGAGAAAAGTAAAACTTTTTAGGAGATTTCCTTCCCATCACACCTGGTGTAACAGCAGCACCGCTTTTCAGAGAAAGCGTTCTGCCAGCAATGAAAAATGCAGATGATAATATGATCATCAGAGGGTACTGTTTCTTAAATCAGTCTACCTGGACAACATTTTGTAACTGGCGGAAATATAAATTTTACTCTAGCAGAAAATTCTTAACGAGAGTCTCCAGTTATCACTTTGCTTTGGAATGGACTAGTCAAAGTCCAGCCTAAAATGTGAGTTAGAGGATGTGGCATCCCCTTATATTTAACACAAGCTCATAAATTCTTTAACACTTTGATTTATAATACTGAAGCACCAACAATGTGAAAGAGAATGAGAACTTGTTGTGCCACCAGGTTTTTAGATTTAGAGACCAATTGCAACTTTTTACAAGGCCAAAAACTGTTGTGTTTATAGATTTTTTTTCCTTTTATGGATGAAAAAAAATATGAAAATGATTTATGCATTTACTAAGAATTTTCTGTGCCTGATATTAAATTTTGTATGTTGATCTAAAATACATATTTATATATGATGAAACAGTAATAACATGAAATCTGTAAGAGGACAAACTTTTTCACAGTACTGTGTGTCGGCATGCCAGGTGGCTGATTCAGTCGATCTGACAACGCAAACATGTCTCAAACGTCACACCTCACAACCTTCATTAAACCAGTCACTATGTTTGCCAGCCTGCGGAAACATTTTTGCAAACATGAATTGAAAGAAAAACACCCACAACGCTGATAACAGTAATTATTGCAAGCAGGTTTACAAAGGAAAACTTCTTCTGCATCGGGTGAGTAAACAGTGCGATCACTGAACTAAAAAAAACAAAACGGTTGGAATGATTCAGCTTAAACAGAAAAACTGTAAGGCCATGCATTTATAATTAGTGTTTGAAATTAAGTCACATTTGCCATTCTATTAAAGTTCAGTTCACTAACAATGTTTTGCATCAGTTATGTGAGGAGAAACATCTGACATCAAGAGTGACAATACTCATCCCAGGCTTTATTAATATCTCTGCAGAAAGCTATCACGTTGCATGGAGTATCAGTTTCCCCACCTCTCCTTCCCCTCGCTCTGTCACTTACTGGAGCGTACACCTCCCACTGCTTTTAGATTAACCTTGTATTTCCTCTTTCACTGTTCAAGTCAAGCTTTCATATCATCCAGCCTAGCATGTCGTTGACTCCTTCAACTGATAAATGTAATTCACAGCTTCCAGTCTTTCTAATTCAGCAGTGCTGCACATGCCACACCAAGTGAATAAATTAGATTCAACATCAGAGTTGTACAGTGTGGAAAAAAAACTCAACAGAAGAGGTTTGTAAAACAGTCTTCGATCAGCTCCCGTCTCGTCTGAGATCCCTTCGGTCTCGTTCTGATCTCTAATTTGATAAATATTTGGGTTTCACCGACTTTTTCATCATTCCTGCCTTTTTTGTTTTTTAAGCTGCTGTTTGTGACAAGAGGACTTTCCAAAGAACCTCTTAAAGGAGCAAAGTCATAGTTTTCTCAATGTGATTCACGCTGCACTGAACTTGGTGGTTGTTTCTTAAGTAAAACTTCCTCGGTCTGAAATATGGAGACAACTACGCCCGGATAGACCGGAATGAATCATCACACACAATAAATGCAAACAAATTAAAGGTTAAAAAAAAGGTGTCTTTGGTCAGGCTAAAATAAACACTGTGAGGCGCAATAGGATGCCAATCAATGCTATTTTATACTGCTATTGTGAAAACAATCTCTATAGTCCTGAAGATACATTCCACAATGTGTTATGATGTGTTTCCACTGGCCCCTCAATACTGATCTATGTAACTATGCTCCAGGATGATGAAATATATGCCTTTAAAGAGATTGATTTTCTTGTAAATGTCATCTAAAATTAAAAGCAATTCACTGGACATTTTGGTTGAAATTTATGATCTCTTTCTTTAGCAGCTTTGTAACTTTAAGTCTGAGAATGATTAGTAACTCTTAAGCATTAGCTGCAAACTATGAGAGGGTTTCACATTAAAAACGTCCCCATTCCTGCGGAGATGGAAAGACCGTTCTTTATACCCTGTCATTTGTTCAACTGGGTAAAGTCTTCTGTCACCGATAATTAGGCCTCAGAGAGCCGTATAAAGACCTGCAAAGGGGAATGATTGAACAGATTGCCAGGATCCCTCAAAGCATTCACGAAACACATGAGGGTTGTGTGTGTGCATGTGTGTCTGCGTGAGAGTGCAGATAGACAGACTGGCAGACAAAAAAAAGAAGGAGGCAGACACGGTCCAATAGGATTCTGCTTTTTTTCCGCTGCCAACCTTCTGTCTGTTTTCCACTCTGATGAATTTCCCACTGATAAAACAATTAGACTGAGAGACCTAACAGTGGTTTCAGAGGCATTACTTATGCTTGGCACTAGCATGTTTTCCACTGCTTCACTGCATGTCTCTATGAGATGGTCTTTAATTACAAAAGCATGCAAAAGGTTGGGTAGCCCTGTTTGTGGTAAGAGGGTGGAAAATTAGGTCTTTTCCAAAGAGAAAGCAGTTCAAAATGAAGTAAGTAATTTAGTGCAAGAGGAAGAAAAGTAAGAAGTAGAATGACAAATTAATAACAAATCTGACTTGTCTTGTCTTTAGGGCAATGCTTTGAGTACAATCAACCTTGTATAACTTCAACTGAGTCGTGTTAATAATCTTGACTAATTGAGAGAAAGCTTCCACGAGTTCCCTGAAAATGTGGAACTGCAACCTGTACAACAAGGTGGCGACTCCATACGACAGGAGTCGTATGGAGTCGTCAGTTTCAGTCAGCACACTTCAGACTGAAAAATCAGAGGCAAAGTTAACATCTCAAAATGTTTGTTTGGCTCACCACACCATCCCTAAATCATTCCTATAGTGCATCCTGGTACCAGATTTTCATACAATTACCTATGCAGAAGTACCAGGCTATAAAGATTATTAAAATAAATATTCTATATCATACCAGGCCACATTCTTCAATCGCTTTGTGATTTAGTTCTGATTCTCACATGCCCATTATCTGTGTTTTCAGCTGTGGACAAAGGTCAGTACAGACACTCTGAGTGATCTGATGTCCCATACACAACAAACGGTGGAGAACTTTGAATTCTGACACCATTTTATGAAAAAACACCATTAACAGCTTCACTAAGTACAGCTAAAGTGGGGTTGTGTGTAGGATTTGACTGTACACAACATGTGTTAACTTCCCATGTGCATCATGTCAGGATTCGTACCTTGAACCAGTTCTGGTCGATTCTGACCTGAAACAGCCTGTAGGAGCTGTGGCTTTGGAGCTGATCAGACTCAGTCAATATCCAAATATTGCTTTTCTCAGACTTGCACTTGCTAATGCTTTCTTGTTTAAAGACATTAAAGTTGGGAAAAAAAGTTGCATATTAAAGTTGTGCATTGATGAAGACCTAATCAATATTAGTGTTCTGGATAAGCTCGAGGTCAAATAGTGTGTGCCACTGTATCATAAATCTCTAACACCATTAAAATGCTACGTAGATATTGTGAAATGGGGTTTTAATTTCCAGTGTGTTGTGGTTACTATTACTTTTTCGCATTACTTTCTTTGACCCTGATGTCTCCTTATCTGATGAAATAAACTTTTTTGTTAAAGATACTTAAAATTGGAGAAAAGGTTCATTTAAAAACAGGGGGAATTGCAAATTATGATCCTTGCCAAAGGGAGTATTACTAAATGATAACCCAGACTTTTGTTTCAAGTGATTTTTTGTCAATTTGGGATATTAAGAAAATATGTTTTTCCTGGCTCAACTTCAGTTTAAATACTTAAATACTTACCTGATAAAACTCCTGTACAAACTTATATTGCTGTGCTTTAAGCACAACCCCCCTGTTGTCTCAAGATGATTGCTCAGGTCAGTGGAAACCTATCATTCTTGAAGAGCAGTGTACTTAGGCCCATTTCCTCCTAATGACAGCAGCTCCAGGCTCTTCCAGGCACACTGACTCCCGAGTGACAAAGAATATGATCCAAGACTCCCGTTGTTCTCGGGGACAGGTCTTATTTGTCTCAGGAAAGGGCATCAGAAATGGCCAAGCCAATTGTGTTTCCAGACTTGTTTTCCCCACTGGATGTATGGCAAGCATTAAACTGCCATTAGCAGCCGTGCCTACTATCACTGCCATACTTTTGCATGCCATTTTAGCCTACATAAGAAATGCCATCGGGGAAATTCAAGTAAGACCTGAGATGGGTGAAACTAATGTACAAAGCCAAAGCTCCCTGGTATTCACAACAGCAGCAATGTGCATGAAAACAGGCTGCAGCGGGACCACAACAGGAAGCGATGAAAAAGTAATTTTCATCCTCGGCCCCCTTTGCCGGGAGTGCCACTGCAGCTCCGAGTGGCCCCTGGCACATTGATTCAGAGATGAAGGGGAGGCTCCGCAGCGGCGTGATCTTAAACGCGATGACACAGGACTCTGTGGCTGGCTCTTTGGACAGGTGCATGCTGGGTGATTTATGTGCACGTCCTCTTGCAGGTCCCCAGGAGCAAATATTGACGGTTTATTTCTCCGAGCTCAAGGCAACAGGGAGGCAGCAATTTCTTTATGTTTTCTCTTTTTTCTTCTTAGACCTCAGATAAATTGAACCCCGCAAGATGCAAGCACACCTGACAGGGAGCAATTTTTCCCCCAACTTACCCATCAGCCCCCACCCAACTTCAGAGAACAGAGAGGGGGAAAAAAAGCAACTTAATAGCAAACATTATTGATTTGTCATTTCTCTTCACGGATCCCTTTCTACACAAGAGGGATATTTCAATTACGTAGGTGCTTTAGCATTACTTCCCAGTCAGGACAGACCACCTACTGTCAAACCTCTTAGACATTTCTGTATATAATTGCACTTACACACTTTCAATGCCCTGCATCTGAATAAACTTATGCTCAATAAATACCCTGCAAAGCCTGTTGCAGCATCAGTGCGCTATGTTGAGTAATAGTAGTTTGTTTGTCTTAATATAGCAACATAAGTCTAAAATAATTAATTAGCTAGTAATAGTCAATTAAAATAATAAATAATGATAAAAAATGATAAGAAATCTAATAAATTAAAGAAAAAATATAAGAGGAAAAGATAAGAATAAAACTGAAACCTTAAAACTCAAATAAAAATACCAGTGCAGTGAAATCACAGTACAGTGAGAATATGCATTTTACAGAAACTAATGTGTGCTGTGAGGAATTGGGTTTGAGTCCAAACTAGATGTTGAAGCAACCAGTCCATAATGCAGAGAAGATGGCGTTGTTACACATTAATGGACAATTGATTCTTAATGTTTTATTAATCAGCCAACACAGTAATGAACTGAAATGAGTTCTGAATTACCAATATTCTAATAAACAATGGAGCATGTGGAGTTCAGCACGGCCGGCGGTCAGAGGTATGCGGTGGCAACTCTTGATCTAGCAGCTGGAGTTAGCGTCTGCTTGGACTGGCACACTGAATGCACGCAGAGCTGCCGCTTCATTGCCGACTTCTCGGGGAGTGGAAAAAAAAGAAAACGTTTCTTCTAGGAGAATCAATTCAGATTCTTTCTGCAGGAGCTAAGACAGCCAATTTCAAGCAACTAGTCTCCTTTTTGGCCGTGGTACGGGTCACCGGTTCCAGAGGCAGCTGGCCATATTTCATTTTGGATCCAAGATTCTTCTTAGAAGATGTAGTCTTTTACTCAGCCAGAGAGATCAAGACATTCATGGACATGTCTCACCAATGCAGCAGCTGCTAATGGGGAACACCTCCTTTCAAGGAGCACGTCATGAAAATGGGTTAATGCAATGCATTCTGGGATTCAGATTTTACCAGTACAGTCCAGAATCCACATGTCTCCCCAAAAGATTTCTTATATTTCTATACTTTGCATTCAGAACCAGACTGTCGGCCTGTTGTGATTATCTTTCAATTATTTTTTTAAGCATGTTTTTTCACATTTCAGAGTCTAATACAGTTATTAAAGTTAGTTAGCTATTGATTGTTTTAAAGCTTTCTAGAATAATAAATGCTTTACCAGCAATAAATGTTCAATGTAGGGGAAAAAAAAACTTATCATTAACACATATTGGCAGACATGTAGATCCGTCTAATACTTGTTTATATTTATGATCACTATTTGAATGAGATAAGAAATTGTTGACATTAAAGGTCAAAACCAAAAATTTTAAGGTAATCTGTACAAAAGCAGTTATTTTGGGTGAAAGGTCAACTCTCATGAGTTTGTGTGCAATGCAACAGAACACAAACATGCAATTTTAATGTATTTTTGTAACTACCACTACAAAAAGCCTATGCAGTCAGTTTTGACTGCAGAGTTTTATACAAATTTAGACAGTTAAAACTGATCTCGTTTCAAAGTCAGGGACAAAGATATACCACACACTTAAGAATCCAACAAGTTTAACTCACCATGCTCAGTCCAGAGGGTCCTGTTTCTCTCCTCTTTAATTTGCTGCTTACTTGGAAATGAACTGCACAGGTTTTTCCTTGGTAAAGTTCGCTCCTGGGGGAAATTGTGTTTAGTGTTATCGGTGGGAGATACACTGGCTCAGTCAGCTAGAACAAACAATTATTGTACAAAGGGCAAGGAAGGGACGTCTAGATGAAACAGCAACCCCTGTTTACTGAACTGACCCCCTTCCTATAACAGAGTAATATAATGAGGATAATACATTATTGAATGGTGAAGATAGGGGAGGGCTGCTCCATGTTCAATAATGTCCATAAATATTTTACTTCCTTTAGTCTCTTTTTTAGCGGAGCGTGTGCTTGTACTTAAAAATTGGTTGTATTCTTGGATTTGTAGACAATCAGTGAGAGCAACTAAATAACTTAACACAGTAGTGTGCATCTCCTCTGACTCTAAGAACAAATGCTTCCTGCCTTTCTTGCCACAGGGGGGAAGTCAGAAACCAACTGGAATGCTGTTGCAACAGTGCAGTTAAACCAGGTTTGTTTTGTCTCTTGTCTGAGAGACTGCTTACAATAAATGAGTCTATTTTGTTATCCTGGTACCAATCTATGGCAATCAATTCATCTGCTCAGGAATGAAAAAAGCTTTTTCTTTTTTCAAGCAGGTTGAATAAAATATGCCAAATTACACTTCAGTTTTACTTTTATCAACAATACAGAATGATTTTCTTTGTTTATGGCTCATCAGCAGGATTCTTTTTTCCCCCTCGGCTTTCATCTTAACCCAAATGCTCGAAATGCATGACCACCCTCTCGGCTTATGTTGAAGGTTATTTCTGGTTCAAAGTTCTTTTTCCCTCCATGCTGTTGCCAAGTGATGTTCAAGAGATAATTATACATTTTGTTCTTATAAAGTTGTACCAAAGAATGTTCCCTGTTGTGATTATCTTAGTTTTCTTCTTCTTTTTTTTGTTTTTGCTTTGCAGATGAAGTTCAACCAAATTGCATCTCCATCAAAGCTAACCCAGCAAACCAAAGGATTAAAATATGCTCTTCAACCATTATTATTCTTCATTTTAGTCAGTTATTGTGTTGAAAACAAAAACAACTACACTGCTCTGATATTTATGTAGTTTCATCAAGTTTGTTTTTTTCAGAAGACTTTGATTTGCAAGGCCTGTGATGGACTAACAGTCTGTCAAAGGTGTATCAAGTCTCTCACCCTTAAGTGAGAAAAGCACAAAGACACTTTAAAAAAACTGAAATAAAAAGAATAGCTTATACACACACCACAATCTCCAAGGCCCAGTTTCACAGAGAACCTGTAACTTAAACAAAAATCCTCAAGAATGACCTCTAATTTTTAATGCCTTCCAATGTTTCCCTGGGGCCACTATTTCTTAATTAATATTACCTCAAATCCAATATCTTTCAGCACCCAGGATAAACAGACAAGCCTGAATAGAAAACAAAACAAAAACAAGAAACAAGGAAGGGTAAAAATAATTGTATTCACTTTACATCTGGTGAGCACTTTGTATTTGCATTAAATTCATGTTCATGGTCAGAAAAACAAAGCTTCCTTTCAATTTTATACATTTACAGAAAGATGCCGACTTAACAGGGACAGATACCGTCTGTCAGACATCAAACATGCTGTGTGTACAAACACATGAAGACCAGGAAAAGAGAAATATTTCTCAGTATGTTTTTTGTACAACATTTGTTGTGAATTGAATTGAAAACTTTTTTTTTATTTTAGTAGTTTCGTGGGACATTTAGGGGGAAACTCCTATCAAAATGATGCACAATCCCACTTTGATTTGGGGCTGGAGTTTGCATGCTTGATTAAGCCACTTGTTCAGCTGCCCGTATTACGGCATTTACACATGATGAACTCTGCTTCATTGACGCAATCAAAACTAATTTGTCAGCCAGCTAAACAGTAAGCACTGATTGGGGGAAAGTGACACAGGTGAGTGATTTAGATTGATTGTAGTTTAATAGTAGCAGCAACATTAGTTCATTGATGACAAAATAAATGTGAACATGGCAGCAAAGTAGAAAATAAGTAATGTTTTAGAGTTTGTTGAACCATAGCAGTTTAGGTCCACAAAATCTTTAGTTGAAAACAAGCTTTTAAAACCAGAAATAATGTCTGCACAGAGAGGTTCTTCTGCTTCCGCCAGGCTATAGATTCATAAAGCAAAATGCAAGACTTTCTTAGAAACTTTCAAATAATGCATTGTGAATTACTTATTAATTTTTTTTCTGTTTCCTAAATGCACCAATGTCTCCTGGGTAGAACTCAATATTTAATTGTATCTTTTTTTTTAAAACTGTCTATAAATAAACATTTTGTAGGCCTAAACTGGCCTACAAAACTAAAGGAGGAAACATCAAACAGGTTTAACATTTTTACATTTGTTATACTTCACTTTTCTGGAGGCTTACTCTCTTTTTTTATCTCTCAACTTTTCAGAAACACATTTATGTTTATGTTTACTTTTGTTGCCCCATCTTCACGGCTAATTCGAACGCATTTAATGTTTCTAATAGCGTCAGTGATTGACAGCAGTGATTGACAGCAGTAATTGACAGGCAATATTCCACGGTGGAATGACATGATGACAAAGCTGGACCAACAAACTAAGCAAACTATGCCCCCCTTTAAATGCTTGAATTTAATGAGGATCATAGTCCTATAATTTTAACATTTATTTACTGAGAATGAGAATGCTGTTGAATTTGATTTAATGACATCAGCTGAGATAAATTCAGATTTTAAGTTGTGTAACATTTATATTTAAAATGTGTTTGGCAAGTTAACTTAAAAGTACAATAGAATAATCTTAGTGTTTCTTTATTATTATTGTCACAATTTCTGCACTTTATTGTTTGTTCACATTTTATATATTACTAAAAGGATTTTCTAGGCACTAGTGACCTTTTTCAGATAGAGATCCAACAGGAAGGGTTTAGAGAGACAGAGGGAGAGAAATGCAGCAAAGTTACTGAGGACGGGAGTCGAATCCCAGGATGCCAATGTCAAGATCTGTAGCCTCTGTATATTTTGTATGTTTATAATGTCTAATTTTGTTGTTTCTATCTGCCTCCCCAGGACGTGTTCAGAGCTCTTCTAGAGGTGGGAGCTGACGCTCTTTCCACCCCATATGAAAATTACTTGCTTTGAATTTTAAGAGAAGGATTTCTAGAAACAACTTTTTTGCTGTTTCAAATGTCCTTTCAAAAATGTAAATTGCTAATTTGTCACATTTCATTGCTTCAATCTATTTAGGTTTTATGGTTTAAAGGTCAAACACTAAAACATGTATCTAACATCTCAATTACATTTGTGAAAGTTGATGAGAAATGGGATACACACAGAGCCCACACACAAACATATTCTCTCTCATTTCACCATGTCTCATTGAAACTTTTACTTTGAAAGTCTACATCATGCCATCGGGATAAAAATTGCAAAGTGACCGCAAAGCCTTGCGTAATGATCAAATTCTCTGTTTTCTTTTCCTTTGGTTTGAGACACTATATAGATTTCCGGCATGTTGAAGAGAACTGAAACTGATATAACTTCAAAGCACAGTTATTTAAGATGTTTATTGCTCTATGTCAATAAATTAAACAATGTGATGAATAGCACATTGTTTTTAGCAGCTGATGCGAAAGATATAAAGAAAGGCAAGCCCACAGACAGAGAAACATCAACCTTGAAAGAGAGAGGGAACAGAGAGGGTTTGGGAAAACATAAACACGATAAACACTAATTAGCTACTCTAATTGAAGAGCACTCTTAAAGTAATTACTAGGCAGAGGAAGCAGTATTTATGCTCATAAATAATCCTGACAGCACAGGGAGCCTCTGAAAGAGAGAAACTTCCTTTTCTATCTATTGGATCTGGAAAAGCAGGACCTCCCTTGCTCTAAATATCCATCAATCACAGATATTATCGGTCAAAGTTCACTAACAATGATTTGTATGACCGTTCATTTGTAAAAATCTAAGTGTTATGAACTGGTGCAGCTGGTTAATTCTGCTACGATCAAAGCTCATCTTGATGTGATCAACAACATTTTATCAACACCTAATGTTAGCAATGGGTTTAATTTTTTTCCCTGGCTAATTTATTTAATGTTTTGGCTATTCTACTCAGTTGCACATTCCTTGGTCAGACTATGCTATTTCTGATAACTGCAAAGTATTTAATGTTGTAATGTTGATCTATGCAGTAAATGATCATTATTGCAGTATATTATTATCAATAATCTTCTTTTTATATACATATCTTTAGCACCTTTTGATATTTATGTGAACCTACATACCTCAGTGGTGTCCACTGCTGTGGGACGATGAAGGATAATTCTTTTCCAATCTAGGATATTTAGATTTGATCTCTAATAAAAATCCAGAAGAATGTTTTTGATGAATTTGTACCTAATTCACTAACTCAACTAAGCTCTCAAAACATGTGCTGTCTGTAACTTTATTTTGTCTGAAGACTTAACTTCATGCAGCACGCAAACAGTATATTGGTGTCCACTGTAATTGTTGCTCTAACTCATTCAGCTTTTAAATAACTAAATATCAGTGTGGGGTAGACCAACATTTTGTTGAGTCAGTAATGTTGGAGCAGCACTACAGGTTGCAAGAACTCTTATTAGAAAAATAATATTTGTTTTTCTCAAGGTAAAATTTCTAGAGGATAGTGGACTATTGGACTGGACTTATTGCTGTATGCCTAACATAAAATAACCTGGATTGGTATCCGAACAAAAGTATTTTTGAACCAGACATGTCTAGTTTTAGGTTTTCCAGAACACTCTTTACATTTTAGACGTTTGGTCAAACAATGACTTTGGTTGCATACAGATTCTCCAAGAAACTAAGGTTGCACATATGGAAATACATTTAAAAACAATCAACTTTTGCACAAAGTCCTTTCACCTGAATGCGTACAGTACCGTTAGCCATCTTTGGTGTTGTGCATGGACCTGTTCATTAGTAAATTAACTTTTTTGTACATTTTTTTTTTACATGACAAACTTGAACTGAGAATAGCTGTACAGTAATTAACTGTACAGGACCAACTGTGCCTTCTTCTTGCAGAAAAGAGTGGTGACATTTTCCTTAAAAGGTAAAAGCTTGGCAACTGCTGTGTTTTTGTGTGTGTGTGGGGGGGGATGTGTGTGTGTTTGTCTGTGGACAGTTCAGGTTCTTGCACACACACATGTATTTTTTTTCTGTTGAGACTGGTCATAAATAAAGATGCATACGCCTGACCACTCACTTTAAACTTAGCTATAACACCTTCTTCTTCTTCACTTTAAACGTACAGATAATTGAAGGCATATATTCCGTTAAATCACTTTTAACTTTGATCTTTGATCGCTGTAGCGGTAAGTGTTGCTGAAATTACAGCACATTAAATTATGTGTGAACATTTTGTCAGCAAACGTTGAAATAAAATACGGATTTTTATCAGAAAGAAACACCAGGCTTCTACTACTATACATTTTCTGTCAAATTTTCATACCGAGTTTGCGTTCATGAAAGAAAAATATAAAAGCATGCAAAAGAGAACTGCTTTTGTAAAGCTTTACCACACTAAGCTGCATTTTATTTGAGGAGAAAGAAACTGAAATATACAGTATATGCTGGAAAAGGCTGTAAATACTCTGATGAGATAATCAATATTCAGGATGTCATGACTTATATAAATAAAGACAAATTTTAATAAAAAGATGAATGAGAAACATTTCATGTTTTATTCAGAATGTTTAGATGCTGAACTATATGAACAAAAATAATAATAATCAAAACAAAAATAATCCATTTTTAAACTGTTCCTTTTTTTTCTTTTAAGAATTAGACCTAAATTAGTTTCTTTGTTTCAAATATTTGTAACTGTGTCTTGGAGCACTTTGGCTCAAAAACCAATTTGTCACAGGTAGAGATACTGATTGCATTTTACTTTTGTGTTTATTCCAAATGAGAATGTGAGAAACGCTTCATAACCTAATTTTCCTAACGGCAACACAAATCCCCCAAGCCAAGCTCAAAATCTTGGTTTATGTTTAACCTCAGCCACAATCATAAAAAGAGAAACTGTAATGACTTTGCCGGGAAAATATTATTTTCCTATGTACCTATATGTGAGAAGCCCTTCTTAGTGGTGTCAGGAGACAAATAACCTAAATTGTTGCTCAGTTCGATTTGCTGGATGACGTATTGCAGCAACTGGAACCTAATTCTCACTCGTGCCTCAGGGCCAAGGAGTGTGGACGCCTTTTACTCAGAGCAGCTGTGGACATTCACTGCTGAATCTTGTTAATGTTATTTGTTTTTATTATGTTAATGAAATGAAACACTGGGACAATGGTTCAGTGGGCCATAAAAAAGGGGGAATGTCTAACAACATATTTCCATCCTCCTCTAATGATCCCATTCATTAACAGCATACAATGATATCATTTTAGGATGGAAAAAAAAAATCTCTTTCTTGCTATTCTCTAATTTTAGAGTATTACATATTTGGTTTGATACAGTTTTTTTTGTTGCAAATTTAATTGTTTTGGGCAAAGAAATGGGAAAAAGCAGAGCAGACCAGCAAAAACATCTCTGTTTTTTACGACTGTAATAAGTTATTTATACTGACAGCTCCTCTCAGACAGATATAATCAAGTGGTTTGATTGTCCCGTTTGGGCAGAAATTACTATTGTCAAATAAAAAAGACCAAGAAGAGGGGGAAATAACAGATCAATCAAATAGCAGCATAGCCTTTTCCTCACATATCTTTTTGTCGCTAAGACAGCCAGCCCACCAAGACTCTTTGGTGCAACATGTCATTTTGCTTGCCCCTTGTAAAAGAGAGATGTATATTTTATCTAAAAACTGACTTAAAAGTCAACATCATAGCAGCTCTGTAAATTACATGGGCCAAATCTTTCAAAGCAAGAATTCATTTCTGTCTGAGTCTGCAAAGAATTAAGCAGTGCAAACTCAAACTCCCAACAAAAAATATACAAAAAAAAAATTGAAATGTGGCACCATCTGAATAATAAAAACAAAAAAGTGGCACAGAAAGAAGCACAAACAAGAAGAAGGAGCAAATGATATACTGGGAACTGAGAGCCTGTGATTCACAGAGTTAAAATGTAAAAAATGTGTGCTTTCCTCTGTGTTCATTCTATACAAGACATTTAAAAGGTTGGCAACTTGAGAGGAAGAAAAAGACCTGACCTGAGCAAAACCCAACAAGAAATATGTTTACATT
This sequence comes from Brachyrhaphis terrabensis, assembly GCA_903067065.1. Classification (NCBI taxonomy): domain Eukaryota; kingdom Metazoa; phylum Chordata; class Actinopteri; order Cyprinodontiformes; family Poeciliidae; genus Brachyrhaphis; species Brachyrhaphis terrabensis. The sequence continues at coordinate 5,377 of CAEGAG010241166.1, read as the reverse complement.
ATCTAATAATTTTGTCCTCGTTCTTTCAGATTTCTTAATATTTCCCTTGGCAAAATTTTTCTCCTTTTACAGCTATAGTTACTTTTGTGCAGTATCTGTACGGAGAGGACTTTCACCATCAACAATAAGGATTTGCTGTACGTCCAGTGATGATACTTTAGGATTTTCCCAAAATGTTTAGCATGCTGAGATCTGCTTTGAGCATGAACTTGTTTGGATCATCAGATATTCTGCATGTTGAGATGAATTAATTTTCCACTTGACATTTACCGTGGAACAGTTGATTTCAATTTATTTTCAAACCTTTCTATGTCTCTTACAGTCTTCTTTCTCCTTATTTTCTTACCCACTATTTTAAAATAGTACTTTATTTACTATTTACTGACTGATTTACTATTGAAATATCCACATCTGTGTATTATTTTTCTTATGTGACATTTTTTCACTGATAACATCATTTCCTAAAGGTTGTCTTCTTATTGTTCCACCTTTAGGTGACTTCACCAATAGGAAAACCTCACAGTTTGCATTCGTTGTTTCTTGAGCTAACAGAAAAGGTCCAGGGCAGGACCTTGTGTGATGTTCATGAAACACAGCTGGCTATCTAAGCGTTTTCTGTAGAGGAACTGACAAAAGAAAATTCAAAAAGAGCAACGCGTTGAAGGAAAACCTTCATCTTATTTTTAGAAAAGCAGGCTTGGAGCGACGCGTTAAGTGAAAGGCATTGTTATCATTTTTAGTAGCACTGAAATCGTCAAATCAAAAAGAAAAGTGAAGTGAACATTGCTTTTTTTTTCACTTCATTTACACTGATATTAGCATGCCAGACTGAAGAGTCCTCTTGAACCCAGAATAAAGCAATTAGAAACCTCTCCACTGTGTCTGGAAGAGAGCTGTGTAGTGACAGTGAGTCATCCGAGGCACTGCTGGCTCTTCTTCTTTTCTCTGCATTGTCTTTATGTTAATTGACACTTGACAAAGTACACTAACATTGTCTTCATATTTTCTTGGAAGACTTGGCCAGTCTTGACATACTTACAAATGAACTGCTTGTCAAGTTGACAAAAAGCCACTGATTTCTGTTTAACCGATTTACATTCTCTGGCTGTGTTTGGCCCTGCTCTCTTGTGAACAACCGAATTAAATTGTCTAATTCAAATTGTTCTCATGGCTGTAGAAAACAGCGAGATGACTCCTCTGTGGGTTAGCCTCTAGGAAATAGCCTTTTATAAAGTTGTCACTTCTAAGCCAGTGAAAACTGTTTTTTCCTTATCAAAATTGTGGATGACTGCGTTGGTTGGAAAATGCCTTGCTGACGAGTTCTGTAAGTGAGGGAAAACAATTGAAAACATACCAGACTGTGTGATTGTGCTCTTCTTTTATCTAAAACAAAATGTATATATTTTTTATTATACTTAAGTTAGTATTTAGTGTACTACATATCTTCAAAGTGTTTTTAATTAGCTCCACTATCTAAACAAAAAAAATATAAAGAGCAAAGAATCTGAGATAATCACTGTGGTATTAAGTAGTGCTTAAGATGTCTGATGAGAAAAAGGATGCAAGTCACTGACAGCTTGGAATGCAAACCTTTCCTCTCGTTCTAAAAGCTTCCTTTTGAGTGTAAAAACACTTGCTCTCCTTGATTTCATGTAACAATGACAAACTGTTAGATTTAAGTCTTCCATCTGTAGTTTTTATGAACGTGAAATGATGTTTGCATCACCAGCAGAAATGTGGGTGATAAAGAATTTATGATGTCTGGTATTTTCTGGTTGATCTTAAGACAGAAATTAACAAAAGCTGCATATATTAAACTGACAAAATTTCGTAGAGGTCAAATAAGACATTGGAGGAGCGCTTGTGCTTTTTTCTTCTGTCTTTCTCCAGCCTTCAAAACACTCAAAGTTGGGACTGTGTTTAGTTTGGTTTCCCAGGCGGTCATTGACAGTGTCATTTAAAAAATTACTGCAGCAACTAATTACATGTTCTCTGCTTTTCATTCCGTAGATTGTGCAAATCTGTTTTCCTCTCCAAGAAGAAGTCACAATATGAAGCCACAATTTTGCCATTGACCCTGTTTACTTTTTATTTAATATAAATAGTGCTCCTTGTGATGTACTTCTTTAGGTATATATGTGTGTCTGTTTTGTCTTCTCAGTCCCAGGTCTTGTGCGGCAACTTGTTGCTCACACTGAGCCGGATTCGGCTGCAGGGAGTCGTTCCTTCTCATTGCTGCTACATGCTTGCTCAAGAGGAGGGATTGCTGTAAGGTTTGCATGGATGCAATCAATTTTTTATTTTTTTGCATGGAAATGATGTGTGGTGGTGGGATCGTATGAACTGAACTGAAATTATTTACAACATTACTCATCAATCCCATGATGCTTTGTTTGAACTCTGTTAACAGCAACATTACATTTTTGGATGTGAACTCTCTCTCTCTCTCTCTCGTAGAGCAAATACAGATAAAACACATGAGACAGCATCAACTTTACCATCCTAAAGTGGATAATTGCATCATATAATTCCCTTCGTATTTCTAAGATTGGAGAAAAACCTGGCAAAATGCACGCTAACTGTGAACCAGGCTATTGATCTTTCTTGTCAAGTCTACTGTTAGAAACAAGTAAAATAGGTAAAAAAGGTAACCTACTTCACTACTGATTTGGTGTTATCTATGCTTATAAGTCACAGAGTTTATTACCTGTCTGATGTGATCATTTTCTGCTGTGCGCTGAGAATGTGTACAGTAGTGGAAAGACAGATGTCATGATGTCATGTAATATCAAGTTTGCCAGAATGCAGACTTTTCACAGTTTCACCATCTGACAACTTAATGGAGTGGGTAAAGAAAATAGATCATGGCTTTACTTTAGTAATAGAATTCCTCGGCTTCACTTTCCATCTTAATGCCATTTGCTTTTTCAGTCAAAGAAAATGTATTCAAAGCAATGGGTAAATAATTCACTGAAATGAGCAAAGAAAAAAAATTAATCAATTCAACCCACTGATGAGATTGCAGTCCTGAGTGCTGCTTGTCTGTGTTTAAGAAAAAAACATGATGAAACCCTCTTCCATTTATTGCCTGCTTTCTCCTTTCGTCATCTCCTTAATTCATCTGCCTCTTTTTGTGATTCATGGGGAACAACACCTGCGCATCAACTCTCCATCCATTTTGCAAAGGTTTAATATTTACAATATAAGGTCCTTCTCGTGGTGACTGTCAGTGCGAACTGACCATTTAGGTGTCAGCCGACGTGCATCCAGTTTTATCCTCGCTGCTGTTCAAGGCAGCTGTCCATGGAGTCAGTGTGAAACCTAAATGCAATCTCAACACAGCACTTTGGAGGTGTACAAAATGGAAAACCTACTGTCTAACAAGCAATTATGATGTTTTTCACTGAGCTTCTCATCTGATTTATCTGTGACGCTTTTTTCTTGAATTGGTGATTCATCTCCCGCCACCTTTATTGGATTTTCAAATCTTTGTGCAGCACACTGAGCCTCAAATGGATTTACTAAACCCACCTGGACTAGCTGCATGTAGCATATATTTTTTAAATTCCACAATGAACACAGGACATTTCTATTAAGTTCTAATTTATTAGTCTAATTAAAGTTTTAAAATATAAAAAATGTGAGCATTAATGTTCATTAGCAAAGATATTTACTTAAGAACATTAACATTTATTGGTTGTGAGTAGAAGATAAGTGTATAAGGAAAAGATAAATTAAGTTACTCTTTGTAGACATGTTTTAAAAATATTTGCAGTTTGAATTTTTATTAGGAGTAACAATTTCCTCCAATGGCGATTTCTAATGATAATCACCAGAGAAGAGTATAACATGTATTTTTTAAAGAATATATTTTGTAAGTAGCAATATCATAATAATTGAACAGCATTATTTTTCGTTTTGTAACTTATTTTCTGAAATCTCTTAATTCAGCCTCTTATTGCTGCTCTGCTTGCCTGTCAGTTTTGATAGGTTTCCATTTGTTTGCGTGCTAGCTTTAATCATCTACATGACTGTCTGCTCTTTTACTCGTCATTTTAAGATGCTTTTTGTTATCCATCGTTCTCTAACAAACTTCCGAGGCCATCAAAGTATGGGCTGGATTCATATTGGGACTAAATTACAAGTCAGATTATTTACTAATTTGGTAAATTTCAACAGCAGTTGGTTTTACTGGTTGATTGAGGATTATAGATGAATGAATTGATGTTCAATAATTGCATGTGTAACATAGTGAAGAATATGGCAGTAATGTATTTGTTTTGATTTGTCTAAAGGACGTAGCATAATTCACTGATATGTCCTGTGGAGAAAATATTTCAAGCATTTCCAAATACCAAATGAAAAGCCCAAGTGCCAAAAAAATTTCTGATAAACATAAGTCCAAGCAGCAAAATTTTCTTAGTTGTTCTTTTTTTTTTTTTTGAAAAATAATGAAAATAAATTATACATTATAACTTATTGTGATATGTTTTTTTCCTGACTATTGAATAACATTTTACCGCCATCATACAGAATGTGGAGGCATTAAACTTGCATGATCTCTGCAACAAAAAGAAAATAGTTATCACTCTGAAACATGTCCAGATGTTTTTTTTTTTTGTTTTTTTTTCCAATTCAAATGAATCAACCTGTCATACACCAGAAGCTTTTAACTAAACTCATCCCTGAGCACAGATGGATTTTGGACTCACTCTTATCAAAGAATGTTGCATGTCCCACCAGTCATGTTGGCCACATGAGGAGCATGTGATTGTACTCTCCTGGGTGCATGCAAGGTGTGACAGGCATGGAGTGCCGGGTCTAGAAGTCACCCTGCAGTTCTGAGACAAGCAGGGTCAGCAGGTTAATGAAAACATCAAACAGCTTCCTGAAGAATCTAGTTCAACACGGAGCTGCGGGGATGATCAAGGCTCCCTATGGACTAGCTTTGAAAAGAAAAAAAAATATCCAAACACAATAATCTGTGATTTAAGTCCAGACAAACAGGCTATTTTCAGAGTGTGGATAAAAGCAAATTTCATCTCCTCACACCAATTGGAAATCAGCCAAATGAAATAACTGCAGCTCCGAATAGATTTTTGTTTTTTAACTCTGTTTGATGGCATTTCCATTCAAACGGTGTCGTCTTAGTTCCATTTTTCCTTTTTATTCAAATTTTTTAGTTCATTATGTTCACAACCTTTTTTTTTCAGAATGGGCACTTTCAGAAAGTTCAAGTAGAAATAAAAAGCCTCAATTTCCTATGTGCTGTTTTAATTGTGGTCCTAAAATGTCATCCAAGTAGTTAGTTTGCATAAAAAAAAATTATTTCTGTGACTGAGGTGACACTTTCTGTCCTCAACCTAATGTATGACAC
>CAEGAG010241155.1:0-23200 GCA_903067065.1 Brachyrhaphis terrabensis | reverse complement strand
TGTATCTTGTGGATGTAGCATAAAATGTCAAGGGGTGAGGATACTTTTGCAAAACACTGAATAACACAACAACAACAACCTTGCCATATGTATATGTATAGTTCTCCTAACTTCAAACAGAATAAATAAAATGCTGTCACTGGAGATTAGGATAATATATCTTAATGTACACAATGTAGAAAAAGACAAAGACTGTTGATTTATGTCTCCACAAAAACATTTCAAACAGAAACAGACAGTAAAAAAAAGTCTTACTTCAGTAACATTCTCTGAATGACAGAAGATCCGTATTCAGACTTAATGGCGAGAATATCTGGAATAACAAATGTATTTATTCAGTCCAAACCAAAAATAAGCTGTTGAGTATGTGACATTTTGACATTATCTGCTACCTTCTGGGCTGGGGCGAGGTATGGCACTCATGATCTTCTCCACTTGGTTGATGGTCGAAGTTCCAGGAAACAGAGCTTTTCCAAGCAGCATTTCTCCAAGGATGCAGCCGAGGCTCCACATATCCACACCACTGGTGTACCTTTGGACAAGATTATAGCATAAGAGATTAAAGCGTAAAGTGCCATTAATCTGCAATGCTCCTCCTTTCCAAGAGTCAAGACCAACAGTGGTTAAAATATCTTACAAAAACATGGTTATGTTAAAAATAAAGTTCTTTGTGCCATTTAAAGCTAAGCTAAGGATTTTATTTAGAGGTATCAGAGATCAGAGTGAGGAGACTGAATGTATTTTGTAGAGTGAGGAGACTGAATGTACTTTTCTTCCAAGACACATTTTTGTGCTACTCTGTTTGTCTGTCCCATAAAATCACAAAAATGTATTAATGTTTCCAATGTCCTGTATACTGTACATATTTCCACTCTAAGTATGAATACTGTCCTGATTTTTTGACTCCCAAATTCTTAAGCCTGTTCTTTGGTTAAAGACAGGCATAGAAGCTGTGTTTCTCTTCAAATAAATTAAACTGAAGGGGGAAAAAAGCCAGCCTGGATGCAGTTCAGATGGTGACAACAGATGCTCATCACAGCTGATACCTTGTTGATCCCAGCAGGATCTCAGGAGCCCGATACCACCGCGTTGCCACATACTCCGTCAGAGCTGGGTTCCCACTGTCCTCCTGGATCTGGTTGCGAGATCTGGCTAAGCCGAAGTCACAGAGCTTGACGACACACTCTGTGTCCAGAAGTACGTTGGAAGGCTGCAAATATAGCAAATTTAGAGTGATTTCAAGCCGTTTCACAGTGCCGTCGCTTTAGATAAAAAGAAATGTGAATATGTTATAAAAGCGCCTCACTTTTTCATCTCTGTGAATAACATTTCCTGAATGGAGGTACTTGTTGGCCCTGAGAAGCTGGTACATAACATAACGCTTGTGAATGTCTTTAAGAAGAGAGCCTTTCTTAATCACAGCGTGTAAGTCGGTATCTGGGAGAAAAACACAGGAAAAGTGACAGCTTACAGCTTCTGCTACAGCACAACTTTAAATGCATAATACTGTCTGTGTCTGAACAGAAATTCTCATTCTGGTTTTTAATGTAAAAGTGCAGATGTTTAATATGGGTGGATGAATAGAAAGATGGAACGAGAAGGCCACCCTCAAACATCCTCCTGTCATATTAAGTTTTAATAGTTCATATTTAATAAGATAATTTATACATACTAATACATACCCATGTACTCAAAGATGAGATAAATGTCTTTGTCATTTTGGGCTCGGATGACGTTTAAGAGTTTGATGATGTTAGGATGATCTCCGAACTCCTGCACAAGGGTTATCATTTTTAATAGCAGAATCACAGGAAGCACGGCACAGATTTTCTCTGACTTGTAATAAGCAGCAGGTAACGCAACAGCAATAGTGTAATAGAAACAACGCATAATGTGTCCAAACAGTTATAAAACTTCCACTATAAAACACAGCACTGGAGAAGTGAAGCAGCACAGGGAGAGATGAATTTGGCCCCATGAAGCTGATTTTACCCAAAGACAAAGAAAAAAATGTTCTTATAAATTTTTCTTAGAAAAATTACCTGAACATAATGACAAGAATTTTAATATCACATTACAGTTTACAATATCACGTTTCAGACAAATGAATTATAAATGAACTGTTTCCTGCTAAGCCAAACATTTTGATCCACATTTTTAATGCAGTGTACATTAGATGATGAAGCAGGAGACTAATTTGAGAAATAAGTAGCGACGTATCAGACACACGTCTGAATGTATTTTAGGCAATATCTCCTTCAAACGTCAATATGATTGTTACCTGAAGGAACATGATTTCTCTGAATGTCCGCTGTAAAAACAGAAAAGGAAAAAAAACTGCATTCAGGGCATGAACTTTACAGGCAAGACGATGCAATGAACTAGGCAAACACAATCCTCCTGCTCTAATTAATAATTAGCTGTCTTCCCTGAAGGTGAAGGACGTTTATACAGAGAGGTTGTATTGCAGATCAGAAGCTGAGATATAGAACAGTCCTGGAAGTCTTATTCACATCACAGGATAATATCATAACATTAGTATCGCTGTATTATTTCTGTGTTTAGTGGTGTATTTGAATTAGCAAGAGTAGCAAGAATGCTTTATGATCATCTCATGATCACTTACATTTGCAATGAAAAACAGTTTTACTGACCTGCGCATCTGTCCTGTTTCTGAAAGCATCAAAGATTTTTTTCACTGCCACAGTCGCCCCCGTCTGTCGGTCGACTGCTTTCCATACAATGCCGTAGGCCTAAAACAGGAAGAACACTTTGTCAAACTGGTTCTTACACCGCCACTTATGAGTTTAAAAAGCCTTTTTGTACTGGTAGCAAAGGACATTTGATGTAAATGTAAAGAATTCAGCAACAAAATGAGCACCAAATGGGAAAACAACACCAGATTTGTTTTTATTTTGAATTAAAAATATCTAAATTCAGTTGGATGCATTACAGATCTTTAAGGTACATCTTATGCTCTAGTGGTAATCTCCCACTGGAAAAGATCAACTTTCCAGAACATAAAGCAAAAGATGGATTAGATAACAGGCCCCTGGACACCAGACATGTCAAAGGTCCCCCATGCTTTGTTACACAGTACAATAAAACTGCAAGAAAAACAAAATATCTTTTAGTTTTTTGTTAGGTTCTGCTGGTTCTTGATTTGGTTAGTTTTTTTTCACTCTCTGTTCCTCTTTATGATGGTCTTCAGTGTCTTTTTAGTTGCTTGGATCTTTATGTCATATTGTATCGTTCTGGAAATGTCTAATTGTTTAAGGAGTTGTTTTTTATTAGAACTTGTTTTATCAAAGCAGGTACTTTCAGGAGAGGTTTTGCATAAAAACATACCTTAGCATTTCAGTACTTATACCTGTGCTTGATATATTAATAATGTGTATTACTGAAAGTTCTGCCAATGTAAAGAAGTTTATAATTGTGAAATGGAAGAAAGTACAAACAATATTTTCAGATTTATTTTAAATTAGAAAATCTAAACGTTTAGGTATATACACTTATATTCAGTCCCCTTAATTTTGGCTCCCTTAAAATTTCCTATAATAGTCTCATCATATTTGAGGGCCTCAGAGATTGTGTGCATTAGTGTGCAACCAGAATCAAAAAGACCAAGGTGGGAGAATCTACTGACAGGAAAACTATTATTCATAGACTCTAGTAAGACTTATAAATATGTGGGGGGGGGTTTAAATACCACTGCACATGACTCTGAACAGATTATCCCCACAATGAAATATGGTAGTGGCAGCATAATCATATGGAAATACTTGTCAGAGATGATGGAAAGATAAATGGAGCAAAAATACAGTGTAAAATGTTTAAGAGGATGCAAAAGACCCAACACTGGGGTAGGAGGCTCACCCTTTAGCAGCTTAACAATATTAAATATGGATTAGATCAAAATGCATGCATGTGTATGAATGGCCCAGTCAAAGTTTAGACCTAAAGTAAGCAAAGAACCTGTCGCAAAAATGATTGATCACAGATCTTTCCCATCAAATCTGGCTGAGCTGAAGCTATTTTGCAAAGAATAAAGGTCAAAAACATCTCTCTCTTTTTGCAAAGCTGCTACAGACATTTCCCAAAAGATATGCAGCTGTAATTGCTTCTCATTTGTAAAATACACTCTTGATATCAGTGTTATTGAAAGCGAGGCCAAAGTTCTGACCCCAGAGAAACAGGAGGTCAAGCATAACACAGGCAGGGCATCAGAATACAGTGTTATTGTACTGAGGCCAGTGGATCAGATTCACACAACACTGGAGGCTCTTTGCGTATGACGAGCTTAGGCTCAAATAGTGATGTATAACAGTAGTTTTTTTTTTGTTTTTTTTGCATTAGAAAAATCATGTATACTTCTTTAAATCTACTTAAGTGTTTCTAACTGCCCTTTGGTCTGATCCCTCACAGCCACATCGCCACAGGTCATATGCAAACAAGTTGAACAGCTGGGGAGCATGAGTCATAGTCTCTTCTAGTTTACGGAGCTGGCAGGTTCACACAGCATTTACCGACAGGCTGTCTAAAACGAGAGCTTCAATTTGCAAACCTCTGTGAAATGAGAATGGCAAGAAACCAGTCAGTTAGAGTTCCTGTGTCTGCCACAAGTAAGGAAAACAAAAGGGTTGGACCTGCTGATCTAACATCAGCTGATCTCCTAGGAAAGAAAATAAACCACTTGCTTGCAACACTGGTGTTAACTGAGGACCTTAAGTCTAGAGAATCTGAGGAATTTTTTCAACGTGATTGCACAGGAAAGCTGAAAACAATTTATTTAAAAGGAAAGTTTCCCTTAATGTCATACATTCCCTTTGTTATAGGAGATCATTGGGTCATGCAATGATCTTCAGATCTTAAGATAATTATAAAACATTCTTACCCCTTTTCCGATTCTCTTCCTGATTTCATATTTGAGAAAAATGTGCTCCTCCACTTCTGACACTTTTACTGACTCATACTTTTTGCTCATTTTTTGTTTGTCCATCTGAGCCAGTGCTTCACATAGAAACCATCATCACTCTCCTGGATTATTCCTGCGGACAATGAACCAAAAACAGGTGCAGAAACGTTTAGAGGGCAGCCTGTCCAGTCAAATGTGCAACATTCACTCGTTTCGTAGTTTATTTGTTATTAATGCAACAGTGGAGAACTACGGTGGGATTACCTGGCAACTCTCTAGCGACCACCCCGCTCAGACGCCGCTTTTCACAACTTCAGTTGCTGCTTGTCAGGAAAAATGTTAGCTTCCATTTTCTTTTAGCGACTGAAAAAGTCTCTCTTTTGTATAATCTGCAAAGTTTCAGCGTTAACCCCCGCTCCTACCCAACGTTTGACGCACCTCACGGCTCTTGCTCCTTTACGTGGGTTTGTGGCTACTTGTTGTTATGGTAACAAAAACGCGACTGGTTCTTAAAGGAGCCGCAGCATAGTTTTTTTTTTTTTTTTTTTTTTTTTTTTTTTACAGCGCTATAAGTGCAGAAGTAACGTGTCTACTTTTTATACTCACCATAGGTATAACTTTGATAATTTTGGGAGTTTTTAAGATTTATTAAATCACAGCTATTGAGTGTGTGGCATAGTTATACAACAAAAATCTAGTTAATTTCAGAACTTCCTATACGTGCGGGATCTTCATTATTGCAACCACAACCAAAGTAAAACTATCAAGATGTTCAACAGTGAGAGGTTTGTGTTGGAATAAAGATCTAAGATGGATGAAAATGTGTCCTGTGTCTGATCATTAAGTCTGAAGTATTACTGAGCTAGCAGAGTTGGCAGTTTTCCAAGTTTTCAAAGCTTCATACATACTTATTATTGTGACACATTTTTTTCATCCAATTAAAAAAAACCTCTTTCTTGAGCAAATATCTGACTTTTCCTGAAGTGTACAGATTTCAGTTGACATTGAAAGGCAGGTTCTGGAGCAGCCTTTTTGGTAACACTTTATTTGACGGGTTGTGAATAAGACTGTCATCACACTGTCATAAACATGACATAACACCTGTCATGAACATGAGTAAGTCTTCATGAAAATTTATGACTGTTGTCATAAAGTGTCATTTGGTAAATCATGACACTTTCAATACAAAACTGACATTATTCAAAATGTCTCTGCTATGACAACTTGACGTTAACCAAGAAATCATGATCTGACATAAATTTGTTAAAAAAGTATTACTGATTAAACTTTAGCTTTAATAACATAAAGCTACATAATTTTAAAAGTTTAATCAGTAATACTTTTATTACAAATTTATGTCAGATCATTGTTTCTTGGTTAATGACAAGTTGTCATAACAAATACATTTTGAATAATGTCAACTTTGTATTAAAAGTGTCATGATTTACCGAATGACACTTTATGACAACAGTCATAAATATTTATGAAGACTTACTCATGTTCATGACAGGTGTTATGTCATGTTTATGACGGTGTCATGACAGTCTTATTCACAACCCCACAAAAATATAGTGTTACCGCATTTTTCTTCTTTGTTGAAACCCTCTCAGTCCACAATTGTGCAAGACCAGCTTCATTGTGAACAGCAACAGTTGTGATTCTGCAACTTCCCGGCTGTTTCTTCTTTGTTATCTTTGGAAAACTTACAGAACATCCAATGTTTCCCTTCCATCTGAGAGAGACAGTTTGGGTCAGATAGTTAAAACTTTGACACAAATGTATGTTCTTATCAGAAAATACCCCCCCAAAAATACACATCATTTGGAAGGCCATGCCAAAGCTCTCTGCTAAGTATCCCCACAAGTCTGGTCTGCTCCATGAAAGCAACATATTTAGCAGACCTCAACCATGTCTGGTCAGACCTATGCAGAGTAACTGAAGTTGTTTGGAGAATATTCATTATTCATAGCACCCTAATCAAGGGAGGTTAGATTCATGCTTGAAAGCATATTGCACATGTAATCATTTTAGATGGATTTAGTTGTTCCATCTTAGTAGCATTGGCTAAGACAACTATTCTTTTCACTGCGGTTTTCCAAAATTTACTTTGAAAATATCCCCATTAACCTCTCAAACAATAACAGACACACCGAAAAACAGATGAGATTTTTTTTAAACTTTATTTCTATAAAGGTGTTACATGCTTTTATTTAAAAATCAACACTACTATATACAATGATACATTTTAATAAATATGTCCTCCTCAATGGTGTTTCAAGGCTGAAACATATTTAGCCAGCAACATGAGTTTTTCTCTGTAAATTTCACCTCTAACTCTCCCTTCTAAAAAAAAAAAAAGGATTAGACATGTTACAGGATGAGAAAAATATGTGATCAAAATAAATCCTTCCCTCTAAGCATCAATGTTATAAATAGATGACAAGCTAAGTAATCACCAGATACGATTTAATCTTTTTTTTTTGCTGAGAAGTGATAAAATATAAGAACAGAAGCCTAAGACTGCTCTTTTCTGTCTACAAATGCTTTTAGAGGACCCACACACAGAAAGAATCAATATGAGATGAAACATGACAAACAGAACAAACCCAAAGGCTTTAAAACACATACAGGATACTCTTAAAGTAATGTATAGACTTCGGTTGCTGAACTTTTCTCAGAAACAATTCTTTGTTAATGGTTTGCCAAACTTGTAAACTGCCCTAACATGGCCAAACACAAAGAGCCATAAAGAGGCAGAAGGCAGTAGGCAGAATGATGTACCAGAAACAGGGGATATTACAAGGAATGTGGAATGTAAACTGCACCAAGCCTAATAAAATAACTGAAACTAGACTTACAGAAACTGGCAAGAGAGTGACTGAAAAACTGTTCAGATATAAGTACACTCCGTGCCGGAACAAGCAGGGAACAGTAGAGTTTTATTTTTAACTTAACCAGAGTTCCAAAAGTTAAGATCTATGTTAGACAGAAGCTTTAGGAAGAGTGGAGGAAGCGATTGAAGGCGTTGTAGGCTGATTCCAGATCGAAGAGCATCTGGCGAACCTGGTTATCATCCAGCTCATCTGAGGCAGACATGCTGCTAAGGGTGGTCAACCTGTAGGAGAAATCCCGGGAGAGATGACAATTTGCTGTGCTTCTGCTATTTAAACTCTAACCTTGTTATACGTAAAGGGAACATAAATATCCACAAATTTTATGCAATTACATCCATTCGGAGGTTTGCATGCTTGTATGTGCAGTTTATTTAAATTCTTTCTTTTCCCAGAAATGACTGATTACACATCAAACAATTTCAATAAATAAAAATATATTTGATGTGTGTTTAAAATCATTGTCCAGTTAGAACACTCAGCTCTGTCCAGTTTTTACCTACCTATCTAAACGTCTGACCAGCAACACACAAAAGTAACAAAACATTTGGTACTAAACTGATCCTGGAGTGTCTTAAAAGTATTGGAATAAAGGTTCCTCCCTACAACTCACCAGAGGTTCACTTTGTCCTTTGCCTCAGAGTCTGGAGGCATGTTGCTCATCCTGTTCATGGTTTCCATCAGCTCTCTCAGATCTGGTTGGATCTGTAGTCATGAGAAGTAATCACCATGAGAAAATTTCCACTTTTTAACTTTTTGCAGATTGCAGGCTTAATATGTGTGTAAAGTCAGAATCACCTCATCCATGGCCCTGATCTCCAGTCTCAGCTTGTCCATAACAGTGATGAAGAGCTAGGTTTCACAGATGGAGGGAGATAAGACAATGTTAAGGATGTGTTAAGTTTACCATTGATAGTACTTTCTAGTTTCCGATATTCTGCCAGTAGCTCATGTGACCAATGGTGGAGTTGCAAGGGAATAGTAATGGTAATCTCCACTCTCACTTCAAAATAGGTAGATATAAATTTACTGTTTGATACAGTGATTGGGAGAAAGGACATACAGAAACTATATCTGCGATGCAACGGTTCAGGTTGCCCTTATCATCTTTGATGGTAATTGGTCGATCTTCCTTAATCCTCTCCATTGCAAGTGGGCAGTCAAGCTAAAGGACAAAATAACAGAGACATCAAAGTGGGAAAAATTACAGCAAAGCAACAGTTAGAAATTAGTTAAATAACTCTGATGTGTACTCACTCTGTATTTCCTGCAGAATTCATCGATGGAGCCCACGTCAGAGCCTTGCACCTGTTTGAAAGCAGCTTTATACTGAACCAAGAGTCTGGAGCAGGAAGCCGTGTACCTAAAAATACAATTTCCTCCAGATCATTGATGCATACATTCATATTTAAAGGCTAGGTGTTAAGCTGAAGTGGAACTTACTCGCTGGGGGATACGCAGTCTTTGATGTAAGCCTTTTCCAATGCCTGCAAGGTCTTTACAACAGCAAACAACTCGGCCATGTTGTCGTACCTTAAGAAATAAGATAAATCAAATTTTACAGCGGTGACCAGTCCAGCTCATCATTAAGCACATTGAATCAATGCAAAGCTTACTTTTCTCGTTCCCGTGCGTTTTTGTACAGTTTAACCTCCTGCAACATCAGAAGTTAGAATGTTCAATTCAAACGGATAAATTGAAGTACAATTTTTAAAAGCATGAGGACTTTCAAGTTTTTTCTTTAAAGTTTACACAACAATATATATATATAAAAAAATATTTACCTCATATAACTCAGGTTTGTTAGCTGGAGCTGTGTGGAAATTTTTTTTATGAAATTAAGTAAAATACTGGAGATGGCAATGAAAGGTGACACTTCAGAAGTCCTGATGAATTCATAAAAGATGCACTTCGGATTAATCTTACCTGCCCCGACTCCTCCACTGCCTGCTATCCCGTGGAACATGATGCTGATGTTTCAGATGCTGGTCTAAAAAAATAACTGTTATTGTTTAGATATAATTGTATACCAAAAGCAATCAATTCTTCTTTCTATAACGTTCTTTGTTTTAAGCCCTAAAAACAAAACTAAAATAAATTGTTCTTCGTTCTGCCATATGAATAAGTATTTATAGACGTAGGCTACCTTACCTCACTATCGCCTTCCTACGAATAGAATTTAATTTGTGTCTGGAAAACTGGAAATGAATCCAATCCGATCGTGTTTTTTAACATTGGCAGGACTTTGCAGCAGAAAAAGTTATTTTGTCTTATATCTTTACCAACCATCTCTGTTCTGAGACTATGTAACATGAGGTTTTCTGTTATTAACAGAACTAATGAACATTGTTGTCATGACATGACATTTATTAATAACTTCACGGTTTGATATTCGAACCTTGGCCTTGTTAATAACCAGGAAATGTACAATATTCTTGGCAAGAAACTGACATTACCTGGAAGAAATAACAACCATATTAATGTATTCTTTTAAAAAAAAAGTCCATTATAAATTAAAAGTTAGTCATTAATGCAAAACTAAATAAAGTTAGATGTCGAAACAGTCGAAGCTAACTTGTTAGCACTTCCTTAATGCTTTTGTGAGACTGAGCTGCGATATTTATGTATTTTTAACCAATAAACGACGCGTAAAGATCACGTACCATATTTCTATACATTATAACTCCAATGTATTTATTAATATGTCAACGAAAAGGTTACAGAGTTAAAAACTAGATGACATACTCCACTTACCCGTTCGATAAAATGCTATAACACAGATGTAAACACACCCTCAGACCAGGACCAGCATACGTCAAAATAATAGGTGCCCATTACGTCTCTGAAAAAAATCTCCAGAATTAGATGTTTTCTAAAAAAAAAAAAGGAAAAATAAACTGTAGGTATTTAGTAATATTCCATTAGATTTAATATCGTTAAGATTTATGTGACGTAAACACACGTGTTGAGTTTTAACCAATCCTTTTTTCTAAACAGGCAAACGAAACGGACAGATCATTGTTAAGGCGGCAGACTCAAACTGAAATGAGTGAAAAGAAAAGCCTTTCTTAAAAAACGTTTAACGTGTTTTCATCGTCAAGGTTGGTAAGTACGGAGCCCTCCTGGTCACATCGGAGAAAAAAGGAAAAGAAAAATCTTGGCCACTACTTAATAACGCGAGGGAGAAGACCGGAGTTCAGTTTATTGTGTCTAACTTTGGAGTAGTCCCTAATTTTGCAGTTGATGGAAAACCCGAAAAATATTTACCTTCAACTTTACGTCACAGCATTTCATGTTTAAATGGGCTATTCACAACACAAATATTCCAATTTTACGCGTTCAATTTTATTTTTATCTTTTATGTAGGGGTTTCTTTTGAAAAAGAATTTTAGCCAGTCGTTTGATTGGCAGTAATTCTGCGTTATTCTTTATATTTATTTCATCTTCTAATTTGAAGTGCTATTCTTTATTCTGTTACATTTTTAATGGATCCTTAATGCCTTAAAATTTTATTTTATTATGTTTTCAATCTTGTTTTTGTATGACTTTAGAGTAGCTACATTATAAAGTAATCCAATGTTGTGTTTTACTTTTTATCTACGGCTAAAGGGTTTTAAAATTGCTTTTAAGATTCCAAATGTTACCCTTTTTTAATATCTGTCTATTGTTTCTTTATTTATGATAGCATTTGATCAGTTCTACAATTTATGTATTTTTATCATTATTATTAAAAATAATAAAAAAAGTAATAGTATTGTTTGTTGATGAAAGTATTTAGAGCAACAACATATATTGATATGCCTTTGAAGGATAAATGTAAACCCTTTTTTAATGTTTTTCAGATCATTTTCCATTATGAAAAATTCTAAGGCAGCACTGCAGCGCTCTGCTCAGGAAGAATGTGGAATTTGGTTGGATACGGTGCAGCTGAAAGAAAAGGCTAAAAAGGTGATTATTGGAGTTTAAAACACAAATGGATTTGTTACCTTATGGTCTTTATTTACTGTTTTTTTTATTGCTCATTTTGTGCTCTTTTTTATTTTCCAGAAACGCCAGGCCCGTCCTATCTCTAAACTGTTGAATCCCTTGGCTAAAGGTGGAGGGTACAGTTTGGCTGTAGCCCTCAACTTCACTCAGACTAAAATGGAGATGCCAAAAACTAAACAGAGTTCCATATCTGCTTTTTTTGCACCTAAATGTAGAGGTAAGCAGCCAGTAGCTTCTTAAATGGTTTATTTTTTTTTACACGAATAGTGTTTGCATTGATAAAGTATTGCAAATTGTTGAGACTTGTGAGATTTGATGGTGTTTTCAATGACTGCTTGAAGAAAAGAAATTTTCAAAGCTAGCTGGAATATTTTGTTTTTTACATATTACTGAACGTTTCTGAGTTGAACAGGTTGAAATCTATGCACGGTTTCTGCAGTTTAAAGAATCCGGAAAAGGACTCCTTTTGAATTAGTTAACTTCTAAGTACAAATATTATGAATATTGAAAATGACAACATAGTAAGCAAATATCAGTTTCTCTACATCTTAGCCTTTAGTTGTCCTAATGTTTAATTTATCTGTCTATTTAACCATCATGCAGTTTGTCCATCAGTCTTTCCATCTTTCCTTGTAGATCTACTTTGGTTGAAAAATCTATCATAATGTCAGAAAACTTTAATTTTTACCTTAAGAATTGGCCAAAAAAGGCCAAATGATTCTAGAAATTGGTGTTGCTAATGATAAATGTGATGGGAACCCTGTGGAGAAGTCAGTATAAAGATAATAAAGCTTCAATGTGATAACTAGAATAACTTATATTTAAAATTAATTCTTCCAAAAGTTCTCCACAAGATGTCTTCCATTGAAGCACCAAGCCTGGATCCGGGGCAGCCCTCGTCGCCGTCCACCACAACCAGACCCGCAACTGTTTCATCTGTGAAAAAACGAGCATGTGAAAATTGTTCTGAAAACTTGGATTTGGAGTCTGATGCCGGTACGGATTATAATTTGGAAAAAGAAAATGTGGCAGAAACCAACACAACTACATGTCACAATGAAAGAACCTACTATTCACCGTCACTAGATGGTAAATCTGCAGAGTGTCAACCCCCTCAGTGCAAGCGGAGGCTCCTTGAGCCCTTACTGCTGGATGATGACAGTCAAACCGCTCCGCAGCCCTGGAGTCAGGACCCTATGTTCACCTTTAGCGAGTACTCTGAGGAGTTCAGCAGCTCAGAGTCTAATTTTATAAACAATATTCAGAATTCAGAGAGCTTTGGAAATCTAAAAGGGGGAAAGACATCAACTCAGAAACCTGCTGAAAACTGTTCTCATGTAAAAGACGGGAAAGAAAATAGCAGATTAATCTCCTCCAAGTCTCCAAGTAAATATATTTCTTTATTTCATCTTGGAACTTGGCCAAGTCATAAGTGGGCAGAGGTGAAAAACGCTTCACCACAAAAACAAGCCGATCACTTGGGGAGCAGTGTTGTAAAAGAATTGCATTTTGACTCATTGTGGAGAAACACAAGAAGCTCTCCTCTTAAGAAACAGCAGAAATGCAAGGAAGCAGACGAGGACAGTTTGGCCACGTTGTTCACTCAGGACTCAGAGGGCTACAGGGTGATAGCACATCGAGGCCTCCAGACCAGGAGCCCACTCAAGGATCAGAGTAACTTGAGCCCTGGATTGATGAGAAGTTACAAACCTGTGGAGGAGGAGGAAGAGGAAGAGGATGAAGACGATGAAATGCTCTTTACCCAAGACTCTCAGGGAAACATGGTGATCAAACACTAAACAACGCCTCTGTGTCCAAATCTGGAAGTTTAGTTGAGCAATTATTATTATTGTAGTTTTCACCAGGATTTTCTCACACATCTGAATTTTTCCTTTACTAGCGAACATTCTTGCAAGTCAGACCTGAGAGATATTTCCTTTATTTGAAAAATGACAAGCATTACATAAATTTATTGTAAATTAAACATTAGTTCCATGTATATTTCTATCTGTGTTATGCTAGTGCTCTGTGCTTAATTTTATTACAAATTAAAGTGATGTACAAAGACATAACGAGTGCTAAATTATACTACAGACAAATTGCATATTTGTAGTGCAAAGCAGCACATCTGAGTGTATTACATCCATCTGAGCTCAATCCTTTTACTGATTACAACAACTATAAATGCAAAGACCTCATAACTAAAATAGATGCTAAAATAGGAGTAAACAATCCAGAAGAGAGAAAGTATAAAATGTTAGTTTTATATTTAAATATTTAATTGTCAGTAGCTACATGGTCTCATAAAAATGCCTTTATTGCTATGGCACAGACATGTAACAGATGGGTTCTAGGTTTGTTTCAGTGTAATCTGATCAACCTGTGGGGGTGGGGAGATTTAACAGCTGAAAAGTGCCCCCTGCCCCCCCCAAAAAAAACTAATTATAAAGTCACAAATACAGTTATAGAGGTTAACCTGACAGTCACTATCTATTACATCCCTTTTGTATCATGCACCCTGCTAAAGTATTCATACCTCTTCCAAATTTTGTGGATACCATGAACTTTAATATAATTCGTTAGGGTTCTGTGACAAACCAGCACACAAAGAAATGCATAATGATGCATTTCCGTTTTAAATGAATAAACATTTTAAAATGTTTCATCTGCCAGTCTTCTGGGGTGAGTCTCTACCACCTTTGCACATTTTGAGCATCCGTGAACAACTATGTTCAAATAATTCTCAACTAGATTAGGTCTGGACTTTGACTATGCCATTTTTACACAAAAACCATTAAACTGTAGAAATGGATGTTTATTTATTTCAAATATATCCTCATTCACAGTTCAAATACCTTAATATGCATTTTTGAGAGCTATTTGTTTGAAAAGGAGTATACGTAAAGAAGAAGTATAAACTTATTTAATCTTACCTCATTTATTTTATGTAAAAAAAAATCCTATTGTATGTTTAGCATTGTTATTCTGCAGAAAAGTGAACTTCCACCATTTAACTTTATTCATCTTTCTATAAATCCTTATCTGTCCCTGTCGGAGAGATTCATCCCCACAGCATGATGCGGCCACCACCATGTTTCGCACGAGCCATAAAGCTACTCCAAAACCTTATCAGTGACTGGTCAATTGTGCTCATTTGCTTTCACGATGCTCTTTGAACTGTCTGGACTTTATACTGAGTTTCTATTACACACAGATAAACTTTATTTACTAGTTAGATGAGTTATGAACGCAATTATTTGAACTAAATTTTATTTAATGGTATTGGAGTGAAAGGCTACTGGATACACAGGTATCCTGCTTATTTGTGAACGTTTATAAAAGTATCATTATCCTTACAATTCACAGTTACACACTACTCTTTGTTGTTCTGTCACATTAAACCCTAATGAAATACAATGAAGGTTGTGTTTGTAACGTTACAAAAGGTGAAAACATTCAAGGGGGTGTGAATCCATTTTAAAGGGACTCCTGACATGCATTTCATCCTGCAATCTCAGTGGGTTCTGTCACCAGCTTGGAGCCGTCCCAAACGGTCTTGAACTGCTCCGGGACGGGAAACTCCCTCTGCAAAGAAAGCAAATCAAAAAGACCCCGCTGAGTTCACCAGCAAAGCATAATATCCCCACAAACTGATATGCTTATCTCTGAGTGTGGAGCCTTCCTCCTGTTTTCTTACTCACATAGTCATCGTCTCCCGCTGGGATCAGGATGTTCATCTCAGAGCTCTTGGCACTGACGATGTCGCAGTTCAGAGCGGCTTTGCTCAGGTAGACCTGGCAGCCCTCGGTCTTGTTGATAGAAATGGTAGGAACAACTCCCAACACCTGCAGAGAGGAGGGAATAAAATCATCTGGCAGGTCATTGGCTTGTTTTAACATCTCGAAAAACTAACAGCTGTACAGTACAAGTGTTAATCTTGGCACATTTTGATGGCCCAAAACACCACAATATCATGGATGAATAAACAAGGCATTTGTTAATTTATGTATGCCATAGTTTAAATAAAACTGGAAATGGGAATGTTGAATAAATAATTGTTTCCATAATTATTTAAATATCAATAACTTATCAAATCAAAACTTTTATATTTAAATGTTCAACTCAATAAAACAAATTATCTGAAAATATATTTTGTATAAATTGTTTTGTTCTGAGGTGAAATAACATAACCTAAAAATAGTTCAAATCTGATTGGTCCAGCTAGACAGTAAGTTAACTATAGATAAATCACCTTTAGCTATACCAGTCTTAAATCTATTCATTAACTTTGATTGGTAGCAAAAGATTAAATAAATGTGAGATATCTTGCTGTGAAGGACTTAAAAATAAAAATAATTAAATACATAAAAATATGTTTGTTTAAATTAAATTTATATTTGTTATTGAGCTATTTAGGCAGTATTTTAAGACATGCACACATTTAGAATGTCACTTTTTTAAATATATTTATTTAATTCAATTATGTCTCTTTTGGTCCATATAGTAACAAGGATTAGGAGGGGAGGGCTACATATTTAAAGGTGATAATTGGCCAGATATCATCTGAGGAGCCACTGAAGTAGTTCAGGTTATATATATCTTTACTAACCTGTAGCTGAATGCTTTTAGAGTTGATGATCTCTACGATCCCAACAGCATTCTCAAAAACCAGGCCGAGCTTTTTACAGTTATCTGGGGAAAGACCAAACAAACCGAGCTTAGAGACATTGTTAGAAGGAGCGCATAATTATAGCTCTATGTCTCAGCATCTCACCTACGATGATGGAGTTAATTTTGCCTTTGACCTGCAGGGTGGAGTTGTTGCAGCCAAAGACGTACACCACCTGTTTCAACTCTGTCTCCTCAATCACTAAGTCGTGTTTCTGCTCAAAGTTTTCCTTCAACAACCAAGACAAGGCACACGCATGAGAACATGATGAATCACGGTAAAGAGGGGGTTAATATCAATAACTCAAGTTTTGCGTACCACCCTCCACTTTTTTCCCTCCAGCTCCAGCAGAGGGAGTCTTTTCTGGGCTGCTGCTTTGGGAGCGTTCGCATTCTGGGGATCTTTGGTTTTAATCGGTGATGCTTGAGAACGAAGGTTGGGGTTCTTATGAGTCTTCTGCTCATCTGAGATGTGCTTCAGACCTAGACATGTACAAATAGGTCTCAGTAAATCAAATGTTCAATTTACACCAGTCATTTAATTTAAAAAGCAAAACTTTTGTATAGATTAATTTTTATTTTTGCTAATATGTTTCTCAAAAAAATATATCTCCAAATAAATATATTAAGCTTACAGAAATGTGTCCAGCAGACATTCATTGACACTCTCCCTATGGAGGACAATCTAACGAGAGTATTACTAAGGAGTTTAGTTGTAGTTTAGTGGAAGGAAAATCGGTGACAAAAAAAGTCTAGCATCAAGCTACAACCACTGTGCAGAATAATGAATGTGACACAAAGAATACATTTTAGAACAAGTAAAGACTGGAACAAAAAAACACCTGATTCTGAATGAACATCTTTGGTCAGTTGAGGCCAGTATTGGGTTTACCTTTAGTGATGTCCATGCCCTGGTTGAGCTGGGCAAACAAAGCTGAGTGCTGAGGTGTTGCACTGCCTGTTTGAGGCTTGGAGTCATCATCAGTGAAGTCCGGAGGAGGGCCAGGAGGAGGAGGAGGAGGAGGCGGCGGACAAGGAGCACTGGGCGGCGGAGACGAGTCTAAGAGAGACACAGGAGCAATGGGACCCTGTGGGAAGAAAAGAAATGATCTGCATTGTGGTTGAGGAAAACTTAAAGCTGTGACATGTTTTAGAATCAGCAGCTGTAGTATTCAAATCGTCCATTTGAGGGAGTGTTGTACAGGAAATACAGATACTGACGTTTCAGCACTAAATTGAAGCTGTGAGACGTTGGAGTGGTAAAACCTAAAATCGCCTGTTCATTACTCTCTGATATGAATGAATTCAAACGAAGAGCAGAGTTCCTGATGGCAAAAATACTTCATCATAACTTTTTATCTCCCAAATGACACAAAAAATCTAAAGCTGAGTGATACAAAATACAGCACAATTCAAGCTCAACAATTCAACCAAATAAATCTGGCCTAGATTTATTAGGCCAGATTTATTCTTATGTTGGAATGATCTGGCACAATGTAAAGAAGACAGACTGACTTGTAACTGCAGTGGAGGTGATTATTTCCCAAGGGAACCAGGTGAGTACAATTAACAGAACGCAGGGAAGATGAAGAAAAATTACTAATGAAAAGGGGCAAATGAACACTGAAAACAAAAGGATAATTAATATAAATAATAAAAAGCAAAACACAAGGTGTGTATAAGAAAGAGCTAAAAGTATCAATACGAAGTACAAACGTACGGATAACTGGATGGAAAAACCAAAATATAATCAGATACAAAAGCGATTCAAATACCAAAACAAAGGGAAAAACAAAACACAAACACACATCAGTTAAGAAGCTCTGTGGTCTGCCTTTACTATTTCCTGTCATTTTAAAGACCCAGTCATTAAATCATAGCAATAAACTTATTGAGAGAGCTATAGAACCAGAGAGAGAAAAAAGGTAAAGTTTATCTGGCTTAAATTATCTCACAGTTAACACAGACTGCAGGCCAGAACCTGGTTATCAGTAAAGCCCACAGAGGACAGCTGGAACAAATATTTGGCAGCTCACTGACTCAAGTTGTAAAAAGTGTGGCACTGACAGGCGCACTAACTTGCTGGAACAGTTTGCTGCTGTGGTTTTTTATTTCAGACTTTAAGCCCCAACTCCGGCTCTTTTTCTTTGCCCTGCTGTGCTGCGGCCGGACCGTACGTACATGTGTCTGTATGTGAGAGAATGGTTCGGTCACTAAACCCGTAAATGAGCGGCAGACGGCAGCTGTGCCGAACAGCAAGCAGCCCTGCAGTTTAGGTTACGGCACAGGCAGCGAATGTACACAGGCCCCTTTTGTCGAGGTTCCTCTGTGAAGAAATCCTCCATTCAAGTAAACCCTGAGGACCACCTGTTAGAGCAGCACACTTCCCTGCTTGTGCACGCACACACAGCAGCTCTGTCGTCTGACAGCAGGAGCAGCAGCTGACACAAACAGCCTCTGCAGGCTCTCAGGTTTCCGCGTACAGAAAGCACATGTGGTCACAGTTGTTCAGCATCAGACAGATATTTATCCTCACATTAAAGTAGCAGAATATGATTTTTAGCGCAAAACATGGAGATGCAGCTGTCCCTAAAGTGCAGCGATGCACCTGGGTTTATTGAGGCTGATTAGCCCAGAGAGAAATGCATGCGGAACAAAGACGCATTGTGATTTTAGTAGGAGCCATAATAAATTTCTTGGACTGAAGTTTCATCATGTTGGAGAGCTTTGTAAATTCTGGAGACAGATCTTAAAACCTGAATAAAATGTGGCGGTTGTTTCAAATTAGAAGTTGACCGATACATCGACTGGCTAATATTTTGGGCTGATATTTGTGCCTTTTTATTCTCGTATCGGCATTGGCCGATACTTGCATGCATTCGCTGATCCATTAGCCATGTTTTGAGGTCACATGATCAGATTCATTTAAGATGATGCAGTAAGTGAGATGTTCAAAGCTTGGAATGTTGCTTTATAACCTAACTCAGCTTTAAACTTCTCCACAACAATACCTCTGACGTTTCTGGGGTGTACCTTAGTGCCTTTTTGTTCACTAAGATTAAATTACACACAGTCTGACTCTTTATTTGGTGATTTCAGAAGGAAGTTTGTTGCAGTGAATTTTATTCAGGCACACCAGAGTGAAGGGGGGCGAGTACACTTGAAAGCCACATTTTTCTGTCTTTTATTTTAAAGAAAATGAAGAATCATGTATTATTTTCCTTCCACTTCGGAATTATGCACCACTGTGGTATATTCGTATATTGCATGTGATCTGCAAGAATTCCTTAAAGTTTGTGGTTTTAAAGTGAGAAAATGCAAAAAAGGTTTGAGTATATTTATGTGGTTCTGAGCTGGAAAAAGGTCAAATTAATTAAAAAGATTTATTTTCCTGCCATCATAATCTCTGGGATCTACTGAGGAGTTCCTGAGCAGGCATTTCCAAAACCAGGATTGTGTGTGGGTGTGGTTGGTGTTTTGAGAGCCCTGCAGAGACCTGTGATGTGCAGCCACTGAGGAGAAGTTCATTCATTCATTCATGCTCTCTGCAGTGGTTTATGTAACCCTGCTGCTTTATCTCTAAAAATGGAAATGTTTGCACAAAAAAAAAAAAAAAAAAGGAAAACCTAGCTGGTTTAAAAATATCAGAGCAGAACCACAGCTGAGATAACACACCAGTGATTTTCTTCTGCTTACCAGCACATGTTGTAAAAGACAACAGAATTAATTCAGATTGTTGTAATTACAAAAGAATCCGACTCACAGTCTTGCTCCACACCAGTCCTGTGGTGTGGTGCTGCTTGATGAAGGACTGCATCTCAGTCCAGATTGACAGGTAGGCGTGTACCCAGTCCACATGACGTCTGTCGCTGGGAGAACAGAGAGCGCGTGGGACAGAGGAGACCAACGTGACAGTCAAAACAGGAAGAAGGAGGAAGATTAGAGCAAAAGTAAGCTAAAAGGGAGCAACTAGGAATGGACCAGATCTCATAGATCTATGAAACTACTGCTGGAAATGAATTATCATTGAAAGTTGCTTTAAAACATTTTTGTGCAAAACACTTTTAGAGGAAGAGAATATGCCACAAAATAATTATAACTCATCTAACTCCAGCTACCTACCTACTAAAAGTGATATATAAGTCTAATGTCATTTTAAAAAATGGAAAAACAAAAGAACGCACTTAGGTCAGAAAATGTTAACAATAAAATATCTATTTCCCCGAATAGTCAGAGAAGCAATTAAAAAGTAGAAAACATCTCATGTGACAAACAAAGCTGGACAAGGGACTCATATTCATTGCTAGCAGGTGCAGCAAAACAGAAGGATAATAAAACAAACTCTAATGCTCAATGGCTGAGAACTACAGCAAAGAATGGCATCTTGGGTTTACCAAGTCCTTATAACAATATTATATTGACTCATTAGGTACAGTCGAGGACATATTCTCTGGGTTTGTTTCTCTCCAAAATACAGTGGAAAATGTTTTAGAGCAAAGGGATTCATTAACTCTTTGAAACACTAGGACATTTTACATAAAACTGGTGGTGTCTGCCAAAGCTGAGAATGGGTCACAATTAGGTCTTTTGGTGGGATAATAATGACAAACCAACACAGAAATGGTTCACTTGACAAAAAAATAAACCTTCTTCTTATTTAAATCCTATTTAAAGATGATCAAAGATCACTTGCTCTTTATGCGTCAACCTTTTAAAATATTAAAGAACACAATAAAGCCCTCAGAAAGTAGTTTTAATACTATCATTACTCAGTACTTCTGAGGCATACTTACATTTCCTTGTAGTCCTTCAGCACTCTGTTGGTGTAGAAGGTGGCTGCATCGTTCATTTCCTTCACGTACGGACCTGGTTTCTGACTCTGAGAAAGGAACAGAAAAGATGCTCTCTCATGAGAAAGTCTTTTCTCATCCTGGCAGAGATATAAACACCTCGCCTCCACTGCAGATTTGTCTTCATTTGAGGGTAAAAGCTGAGAAGTTCATGCTGATATTTGAAGTTTCAGTATGTTTTTGATAAATTTGGGGAAGGTCCCTTCATGACTTACACAGACCAGAGTCAGCTTTAAGGCCCTAAAGAGAGGCAGCTGTCATCTGGATAAAAATGATATTTAGCTGGAAATGCTGAGACCATTTCCAAGCTCGTCTATTGAGGGGAAACAGAAACCCTGCAAATAAGGCCTTTTGAAATGTATCTCAATTCTAGACTTTATTTTCTTTTACAATTATTTCATATTTACGTAAATCCAGATTAACAGTTATCAGTAGGTGTGGGCATTTATCGTATCGTTTATCATTTATCGTGAGAGATTTCTTATCACAATATTAATTTTGATTTATTGTTGTCATGATAAATTCAAATTAATGACGTTTAAAACTCTCAATCTGTCTGTATTGCTAGGATTGTTCATTTTAAACTTGTTTCCACTGTTTGTTCCATGAAATTATCAATAATTGCTAATAGATTTGAAAATATGATTAAATGCATTTACTATTTGCAATTTAGTGTTATAAATCACACTTCTACATATGACTGATGTCCTAAAGAAGTTTTTGTATTTGTGGATATATAATTGCTGTCATGCAGTCAGAGCTTTGCACTATAAGAACTATTTGCACTAAGTAGTTCTTATTGTCACTTTTATTATGATGACAATAGTACCACAGAATATTGTGATTAAACTTCATGTCGTCCACCCCTAGCTCTCCTGATCAGATTTTACTTTATTATATTCTCGTTTCGTACCACTGCCACCCAGCCCAGGGCGGGAATGCTCTCGCTGACGGCCGACAGGTGGTTGAAGAGCGAGCTGCCTCGGTTTCGCTCCCTGAAGTTCTGGATCTCCTGGATGTGATCGGAAATTGGCTTCAGGAGGTCTTGGAGCTCCATCTGCAAAAGCAAACATTGAGGAATTAACAGAATAACAGCAAGAGGGGAAGAAAATATTCAGAAGGACGTCGACATGTAGTCTATTTGGATTGATAGTGTTTACAGAAATGTTTCAGATGATTTTCAGCTGCCCTCCTCCACCCATCCTCACAGTAAACCCTAAACCAGCTCTTAGAACAGGGTCTAATTTTATAAGACATTTTTTCCACTGGATCTTCCAGATCTTAGCTTCAGCTTAGCGTGCCTCCCGGCTGTTATCCACCTTTCCCCATCGCTCCTTTTCTTTCCGACATTCCTCCGTCCATGGGGAGATCCCTCTGGCCTTGTAAGGCGTCCCGCTCCTCCACTGTTTACAGTTTACCAATCAAACATCTCCCACCCTGAACCCTGAGCAGTATGAAATATATACTGTTAATAAGCTGCAGCCAGAGACTAAAAGAGTATCCTTTTAAGCTTCTGTGTGATGGAAATCAAAGAAATACTGACCATGGTGAGCAAGTTTCAAGAATTTCCTGCATGCCTGAGTACACAGCAACAAAACCAAATAACACTGGATGAGGTGGAAAAAGCCAGAGTAAATTTTTCTCTTTGTAAATTCCTTCCCAGAACCAAGTTCCTTCAAACTGTATTTGCCACTCAACTTTTGTCATAATGAATAGTATTTTGTAAAGGTATTCACACCCCTTGGATGTTCAAAATACTTGACAGAAAGTAGGAGAAAATTATCAGGTGAAACTACAATCACACAATTGAAACTACAATTTCCATTTTAGGAAGATAAAAAACTAACAAGTATGAGGTGAGAAAATAATCACATATGCATTTTTTTTTT
>CAEGAG010241151.1:0-12203 GCA_903067065.1 Brachyrhaphis terrabensis | reverse complement strand
CAAAATAATTATGCTCAGCAGCAAACAACATATCCCCAACTACAGCATAGAGTAGCTCATTGATGTAGCAGCCATGTCGCCTGAAGTGAAAACATTTTTGATAGACAATGTCAAACATTGAGAAGTTTTAATTATTGTTATCAAAAGTTATCAAACACGATGTTTTGAAGCCAAAAATACCTCAGAAATATACAGAGCCAACCATGAGAATCAACGCATTTAAAGTTTAAACTCAGCTTCACATAAATTACAAATGGTGTAGTATACATATTTGGCTGTTGAACTGGACTGTTCCAGGTCACTGTCAAGCTAATTTTCTATTAGCAGCTTCACAAATCTTTTACATTACATTAAGACACATTAAAACAAACCTTTATCTTGGCTTTTTTCTATTCTTCCTCTTTCTTTTCTTCCTCCCTGAAGGAGAAGTCCTTTTTTGAGACATTGTTTTGCTTACTTAACTTCTGACCGGAGCTTTGGACCTTTGGATGCTCTGCTCATTGCACAGCAGCTCATAATACTGGCAAAGCGTGCGGTACCTACCGCGGCCACCAGGGACCCCCAAGAGCAGTTAATTTTTTTTCTTTTTATCAATAAAATAATAATTTCTACATACATTATAAAATGTATATTATTGGAAAAACAAATCACTTCATGATGAAATTGTGTGGTATTGATATAATGACATAGGAATTATTTAAAAAAAAATTCAGCTCTACTAAGGCCCTTAGTGGCCCTGGGGCCCTAAGTGGCTGCTTAGTTTGCTTATGCCTTTGGCCGGCCCTGCACAGATGCACTAAATTTATATGTGGTATAAATCAAGCAAGCACAGCTTCCCATTAGGGATGTGAGATATGGCATAAAATTCATATCACAATATACATTGTGATGAATGGTGGTAACGATATATGTTGCCATATGATTGGTATAAATCTTACATAGAAACAAAAAAATTCCATAGTAATTGAATGGAATATAAGACCGTGGGAGGATTAAGAAACTGGGACTCAGTGAGCTTTACCCTGCAGGTCCCGGCAGGAGTTGCACGGGCTAAAGTGTGAGTAGTAAAAGCTACTACTCGTTTCCTGCTGTGTGACTGTGACATCTACCGCGCTCCTCACGCCCAGTAGTTAGCCAGTAGTTAGCCAGTAGTCTTTAGATTTCTATGGTTGGCCAAATTTCTATTGCTTCTACTGTATGCTGTTTATATTGCGCATTCCTATTTCCCATCGATTAAAACATTTTTTTTATTTGCTGTTGGGAACCAAAATTTTCATCAATACTATTGCTCATATAATCATCAGTCATGAATAATGATTCATTTTTAATGAAATTATTAACCGTATTACAATTTCTTTAGCTGAATCAATGGACCAATTCCAGTATTTCTGGAATCATAAATCAAACTTGTCATTTTCTTGCAAAGGAATTAATTCAGTGCTACTGGACAGCAGAAAACCCCTCACAGGACAAGGAATGATCACAAACACTCTTCTCTCCAAATAAGTCTGAGAATGTATTCAAAAAATAGACCAACTTTACAGCTGAAATCATCTGTATACAATTTCTACCTCTAACTACTAAAATGTGAGCTAACTATGAAGGAAAAACTTGAATAATAGGTAAAGGATCAAATCTAACAAATAAATGATAATTTGAGGTGTATGTGGAATGTCAAACTGCAAAAGAGAGGGTGTTTGGATGTTACAAATGAAATGAGGTCTCCATGAGCAATATCACAAGACTTGCAGCCATGCCATGATTAATGTTGTAAACATTATGAATCAACATCTGAAGGCTCTCGCATCGATTAACAGATACTCATTGTCAAACAGTAGCTGAGCTGATGGAAGGAGCTTCTGAAATCCCAGTTTTCATTGGAGCAATCTAGGGGCAATGAATGGAGAGAAGCAAGTACATTCTGATGAAGAAAGTGAAATGATTTTTCCACCAAAGCTGTTTCAGTGCTAAACTGGTGTCAGTGCCTAGATGTCATTAACTTATCGAAATGTTATGACCTTCTTTTATAAAACACCAAAGTTAGTTAAGTTTTTTCTTCTGCCTTTTAACACTAAATTCTTGGTCTTCAGCTGTATTACAAAGTCAGATCAGCAGTGAAGTAACACACACTCACTCTTTGTTATCCACCTGCTGTCATTTCTCCTGTATAAAACTGAAGTATGTCAATGTGCTGCATAAAACTATTGTAGTCAATATTTTTGCATCAATCTATAAATGCTAATTGTTACTCAGTTCCTAAAAAACTAAAATCAATGCTAATTGTGACAGGTTTCTGCTACCTGTCAGACTGAATACTTCCAGGTAGCAGGGCTTCTGTACTGACACCAATCACAGATCAACTGGGGATGGGGAGTGTTTATTCATGTACATGTAGCACCAATCAAGCACAAGGCAATTAGAAGGGCATTAGACAAACAAGGAGCCTATTAAAATAACAAATGCTTTATGAAAAGAAACAAAAAAAGTATATTTAAAATTCACAAACTTTCAAACAATCATCAGTGATTGGGCAAACCATGATATTTTCACTCCAGAAACACTTGTAGCAATGGGTGACATGAACTTAAATTTTATCACAATATGCTGTGATATTTATAGAGATGTATAAAATTGATGCTCCTGAATTTTCCTGCTGTGGGACAATAAATTTATATTAACCCATAGAAATATGTATATTTCTAAAAACATTCAAAATGCTGTCCGCCTTATTGGCCTTACATCTGTCCTGGCCTGAAGTCAGAGGCTCAAAAAACAAGCACTCCACAAAAATCCAAAATTCCATAATGGAATAGACAAAGTGCACAAAATACTTTGAAGAGACAGTATCATGTATTTTTCAGGCACATAGTGCCATTTTAAAGCATAATCGAGGAACTATGTTACACTCTGTTGTAAAATGCTATTTATATCAAACATGACTTAAAAATGTTAGTCCTCAATTTGACAAGTTGGCCTCTGTCTCTTTAAATTTAACTACCCCCCACCCCCTCTGACAGCTAAACCCCATCCCTGGCAAATTTTAAAAAACTCCAGCAAATGGATGGAGCGGAGTGAGGAGATGAGAAGAGGAGGAGAGGACCATGGAACCAAGAATGTTTTGCTTTTACACCCGAAGTGACGAAGTTGTACCAAGCCGTACCGCTGCAGCCTCAACTACCTCAGAACAATTTGACCTAAGAGGCCAGTAATGAGACAGTTTTTGGCAAAAATGATGCCGAACTAAAAGAATTGCACAAAAGTATCAAAATTTGCACAGAAACATAGAGATGGAACCCTAAATAACCTATTTAGACAGTTTGTCAGCTAAAAAAGTTGATTTGGAGTGAGTTTCACTTCAAGAAGACAAGTTTTCCTGCAGCACACCAACAATGTTCACAATCGTTATTAGGAGTTCAAAATGGCTGTCCAAGGTGTCCAGGCTGCTGCTGCTAGTCTGGTGGAGCTGAATGGGTTAGGGGTTCTCTGTGAGGAGGAAGCAGCTGTTGGCAGCAGAAGCTCAGCAGGAGAGGAAACAACAAACAGAATGCCAGCCGGAGCTACTGTTATTGCACAATAGCCAGCCCCGCCCTAAACCTCACAACTCCCATGGACTGACTACTGACCAGCTCTCCATCTAATGGGTCCAGAAAATCTCTAAACCCTCGAGTCTTACCCTAAGACAGGTCTAAGAGAGATAATACTTTACTTACTTTCAACTTTATTGTCAATTCCTCTTACATGTCCAGACATACAAGGGAATCGAAATGACGTTTCTCGCCCTCTCACGGTGATACAAGACAGGGCATTACTAACATTAAGTAACAATAAGAGGCACAGTCTAACTAAAATTATCCTAAGCAATTAAATAGATGTACAATAACTAGATATACAACTTAAAAAGTTATACAACTAAAAATCTGTCTAAACTGGTGTCGCGAGAGACTCATCTAGCTTTAACTGCCTACAATCCAAAAGTTATGGCCATTTTCAGTTAAGAAGCAATCAATTGAGTAGCCTTCACAACTGCATAACTTCAATAACCACTCTTGTTAACGGTAGCTCTCTCTCTATCAACAAGCACTTGTTACTGGCCAGACAACTTTTAGTGACTCAACATAAGCCCCAAGATCATTATTTTACAAACACTAAAGGAAAGTCAAAAGCCATCACATTTCTAGAATCATGTTAATGGGTTTTATACTAATTATAGGAACCAGAATAAATAGATGGCTCAATTAATTTCACTGTCCACAAATCTCTTTAAATTTTTATGCAACTTTATTAAGCAAGCGTTTAGCAGGGATAAATGACAAATTAATTAATTATTAATAATTACAATTTAAGAATAAAAATCAAATTAAGTAAAATCACCTTAACTCTTTCCTAACTTTCTTCCCTACACTGTGTCACTAATTTACTGAGCAAGGCTTTGGGGTGCAGTTTAACCCAAACCCAGATGATGGATGATCTCGGCAACAGAAGACTTTGGTGTCCTTGGTCAGAGTCTTGTCTTTGTACGGTAAAATCCTCTTTTGAACAGAAACAAAGCAGAGCTGGATGTTGTCCTCCGAACACTCAGATCTTCCTGTGATCTTTGTCTAATCCCCAAATATGTTCCAGCAACCTTGATATCTTTGGGTTGAACACAGAGCAGCGGTCGAATCAGGAACCAGGGCTGAGGGTTGATGGGTCTTGTCCCTTTTTAACTGTGCAGAGTCTTTACTTCCCCTTGGCTCCAGGGCGTGGTCCTCTGCTGATCTTCTTTCTGCATCTTCTTGTTAGCTCGACTTCTGCACCGGAGACAAAGAACCCCTCTTCATCTTTTCTGTGGGTCTTTATACCCTCACATACCCTGGTTGTGTATGGGGAGAGGGCGTACATGACTCCTCAAACATTCGATTACCTCATGGAAAGTACCAAACCTCCCTACATTCGGTCGACTCCCTGTTTTACTTCTTCTTTCCAGTTGTTTTTCTACTGGCTATCTGGGTCCACTTCCTTTTATGGACTTCCCCTGCCTCTTCCACTCAGGACATGTCCCTGTATGCCTCTACACTCGCAGACTGTATGATTATTTCAGTTACAATTCTTTCTATGCTGTATGATCATGATAAACTATTAAACACTATCATGTTTTAATGTATTTCTTCAAACACTACTTCTTTTAATAATCATCTGAGGTTAATTTCATTATCAACTTCTAATTCACCATTTTTCATTATGTTATTCATTTTTGATCTGTTTTTTGTTACATCAACTCTTTTCATAATCATCAAATAAATCAGAATACAGAATGACTTGGTTTGTAATTATCAGTGAGTCAAAATACAAAAATACATGTTTTATAATCATTAATAAATCACACCAGTAAATAGAAATATAAAAATACATGTTTTATAATCATCAGCAAATCAAAATGCAAGATTACTTTAGTCTCTTAGGCCTTTATGATCTGTTTTCTGCATTACCCTGTAAAAATCTCACTTCTTCATGCCAGTTTTCACAACACTACCATGAAGAGAAAAGACACAGAAAACAAAAAGTTAAACATTGAAAAAACAGCAAATAATTCAAACATTATTTGTTGTCCATGTATGATGGATACCGCTGTGTCCATCATACATGCAGCAGTATGATGGAAAGTGGACAATAATTACTGTTCTTCCCACTGACCACAGCTACCACACATATTGCTTGCTCTGTTGGAACCAGGTCCGAAGGCTCTCAAAAGATCAGCAGTGTGATCTGAAGTGCATCTTAAATCTATTAGATGCAAGTACATATGCCCACCAGAGGTACCTTTGTGGTTGACATGTGATGAATTGATGACTAAATGTCTCATCTTACTATATAATTTATTTATATAGTAAGCATTGTTTACAGACAATAGTGGTTGGAAATATTCAATTCTATCTGCTCTCTCCAGCTAAATCCTAAATGTTTAAGTTATTTGTCAACTGCTTTACTTACACAAACACACTATTAGATGTGTTTGTTCTACTCAGATAATTTAGATGAATGCAACATCTTCATCTTGGCAATGTGTTCATCTATGCTTTGTTAAATCATCTAATTTAACAAAGCACAATTCTGTTTAGGTAGGTCCTCTTCTCACCACCTTCTCCATAGGATCCCGGGTATATTGTTCACAATAAGCTGAATAAACTCTACAGTGAACCTTTAAGCTATTAAACAAGGTAGAGTCTGTTTAAGTAAAAAAAGAGAGGCTAGGTCACATCCATCTTGCGATGTTCTGCTGGATAGACAAGAGCACAAATAAATTGTTTGCTTCTATGGATCTGTTGTACTGGGCTTATTTTTGTTATGAGTTAAATTCTTTACAAAAAAAAGAAACAACAACAGAGGCTAAGGTTGACATTGCAGTTTTGGGAGAGTCACAGTGCCAAAGGAGGAATGAAAATGTGACTTTTTTTAAGGAATATAAAGTTTTTTTAGAGTTCTATCAGAGTATAGCCATTAAGTCTATACCAGGACTTTGGGCCATTTCAAGTCTTTTCTTTTTCAAACATTTCAATATGTCTGCTGGCATGATTTGTTGTTCTATTGAATAACCCATTTTAGCTTTATTTGAGCACCAAACAACCTCATATTTGACCCAAGAATCCATTAGAATACAGAGGAGTTCATGCTTGATTGTTAGATGGTTCTTCAGAAAAATCCTAAACCTTTGGTTGCGCTTGACAGAAGGCACAGGGGGTTGTGATAATTTTGTCTTTTAAATTGAAATGTTGCTTGGTTTAGTTTGACACCCAGCATGCATTCCTTATTGCATGTTATTCTAATTGCATTGTCATAAAGTAAATGATTTGATATGGTAGCCAAAGTCTGAAGTGTGATGGAGAGCATTGCCTGATCTAACCTTTCAAGCAACCTTCTTTCAAGTCCTAATCTGTCAGCCTATCAGATTCAAGCCTGTCTTCAATGTTCTGGATTATTTCAAAGTAATTTTGCTCAGAATGAGGGAGCTCAGTGTGTTTAAAATACCCTAAAACCAGTCTTCTATATGAGCTGTTCTTAGTTTTCGTAGTGCTGACAAAGGAAAGCCTTAGGTCTGAGTTGCAGACTAAATCTTATGGGTTTGACTGGTTTTGCAATTGGTTTTGGACTGGTTTCAATTCTTAGAAATGTCAGAAAATGCCTGAAAAGTGAAAACAATTTCTGGTATTCTTTAACTATAACAAATATATTGCTCTTCTACAGAATGCCTTGATCCAAGAGCATTTATCTTAGTCAAAATGAAAAGTTCTGATTGTAAAAATGTGTGTTCTATTAATAAATCTGGTTCTTAGCACGGTAAAAGCTCAAAGTGTCAAGATTTTAAAGATCATATCTACAACACAAATATAAATTTCTTTCAACACAAAGATGAATATTGTTTGTAATTAACTGGCTCTTTAAACAGAAACTAAACAAACATTATAAATGTACAGCCATTAACTGATGCTGTATTTTCCCTCTTCTTGTTTTCTAGAGTCTTCACCTCTCCTCCCAGGGACAGTCCTCTGCAGCCATTCTCTGATCACAGGCCTGGCATCTTTCATCCATTCACCCCTCTCTCCATTCATTTTTGCCCTGTCATGAAAGGCCTGTCCAGTAGTCGGAGTCACCATCATATGGTCTCCTATGAGCCATCATACGATCCATTGGGTCACCATGTTGACCGTAAGCCATATTTGTTCGGCCAGATGGATATGCCGTTGCCCATTCCTATGCCACACCCATCTGAGTTGCCCTATTACAATGCTCAGCGTGTTTCATACCCTTCTGAAAGCAACAGCATTGTCCCATATGGAACCTTCCCACGGAGGTGTCACTCCACCTCCTCAGCTCACCATCCTGAGGTAAAGGATGAGTGTATGGCCATGGTGCCATATGTAGGTGGAGGAGGAAGAGGAGGAGGAGGAGGAGGGGGAGGAGGCTATGGGGGTAAATCTCAGTCTTGGGTACCAGTAAATTTTGCGGACCCGTATGAGCAACAGCCGATATTTTCCAGAGATGGCTACCACACACTGCAGTACAAACGAGGAGTGTTGTCCCACGCTGGGGGCATAGGAGCCAATGACAACAATGACAGTCCTGGGCGAATTCGCCATCTGGTTCACTCAGTCCAGAAACTCTTTACAAAGTCACATTCATTGGAAGGGCCCCAACACACTCAGTCATCAAAAGGGCCAACTAATGGGAGTGTGTATGGTGGTGGTGGAGGAGGTAGCTGTGGTGGTGGTGCAAGGGCCAGTCCAGAGGGTGCAGCTCCTCCTGGGGCGGTGCGCCATCGGAAGCGCAGCAAGAGCCGTGAGCGCTGTCGATCAGCAGAGCCCAAACATCGAAGCTACCATCACCACCACCATCCCCAGCTTCATGGCTCTGCATCTGCTCCAGGGTCTGGATACTGGAGCTCAGATGACAACCTGGAACGGGAGCTGTGTCTTTATCACCCTCATCATCACCAACCTCCACCCTCACCCTCCCTCTCTATTTCCCCCTCACCTATTGCTATGACAACAGGTCAGTGCCCTGGCAACAACCCCGATAAGTATCCCCAGACTCCCCTCCCAAATCTCTCCTCCTCGCAGTCCCAACACTACTTCATCATGGACCCCTATGGGACAGTTAACGAGCATGCACACACCCATGCACGCCACGGCCATACTCACCACCACTCTGCACTCAAAGCCTCTCGGAGCAACAGCGATGTGAAATATAAAGCTTCATCTGCATGTATGCCAGTTAGTGGTAACAGCAATAAGAGCGATGGCTGTATCGGTGGAGGAAGTGGCCCCTTGCTGCCACTGGGTCTTGTGGACGGGCCTATTGAGAAGAAAGGGGCATGGTCATCAAGCCTAACGGTGAGCAGGGCCCGAGAGGTCTACACCAACACCAGCAGCCACAACCAGCTACGAACCAGCGCAGGATCCGGTAACCTAAACCTAGATAGAGCTCTAGTCAAATCTAAGGGCAGTCAGCAGCAGGACCCTTCTTGCCAATTCTTACAGGTAAATAATTACTCCCTGATTTCAGCCAAAAATAGTTCAATCACTCCCCTCTCTCCCCTGATGCCTCTTTTTCTCCACCACCTACTTCCCTTAGCAATGTTACCTCTAAGTCAGTGCTGTCCAGTCCTGTAAAACTTTGGTTTTCCTGACTTTTCAAATACAGTCATCTTTGAAATGACTTATGCAATGCTCTCAGTCTGAGAGGGGAAAAACATTCAGAAAGTTCCTTAACTGGGCATAAGCAACTGACCCATCTAAAATTTAGCCAACTTTTATGCTTTGTTCAGTGTGTTATTACCTATTTTTTGTTACCCTAATGCCAAACCCAACTTTAAGTTAAATTTTGTTTGTATACATGCCAATTAAGTAAATTAAATTATTACTAAACAGTTTATTTCAGTAGATGCAGAAATGTGGGCTTAGTGGAGCATATGTTTAATAGTTGCTTAAAGATTATTTTAAGAAGGTACTAATCTGACAAGCAATATTCATTTGGGCAAATTTTCAAGTTTATTGAAAATGACTGTTATGTGGTCAAATGGTTCTCCAAAAGGAATTGTTGAATCTCAGGTATTTTGACAACAGCTCTGAGAGTATCATGCTCTTTGAGTTCTCCAGTGCATTTAATTCAGCCTGATTTGATTCAGAAGACACAAGAGGAGGCCTCAACAATCAGCTGGATCTATGGCTACCTTACAAACAATAGAATGGCACCTGGGCCATTCTACGAGTGTATTCACACCAAGCCTGTTTAGTCCACTATAATCGAACTCTAGTTAGTTTGCCTAGAAAGTATGCTTTGTTTGGTGAATTGTGAATCAAACTTCAAATGAACCAAAAAAGGAAACTCCAGTCTGCCTAAAAACATTGGTCTTGGCGAACTCGTGAGGTTTGAATGCTTATGTGGATGCCAAGCAGACCAAAGCAGAAAGTAGAAAGCATTCTATAGTGCAGGACATTCTGATTAAATACAATCAAGAAAAACACACGTGATCTTTTGAGCGATCACGTGTGATCTTTTGCCAAAGACAAAAGAAAAATCCTAAAACATCTAAAATCTCACACCACTCCATTTTTGTTTTCTTTTGCGAAGGAGGAAGTTGCATCAGATGTCATGAAGTGGTGTTGTGGTGGAGGTGAGGCAGACGCTTGGAGACCCAGGTAGCAGTCAAATTATGTATTTAATGATAATGACCAGGGTTAAACAGTCCACAACTGTGGCAGCACTGCAAAGCGGAAAAACACAGGGGCTTACAGCAGGTAGCGCACAGCAAACGAGTGGAGACGGTAACGGTAGAATAAACTCAGAGGAGGACCCAGGACACAGGTGGGACTAAATACACTAGGGGTAATCAGGGAACGAGACACACCTGGGATCAATCAAGGGGAGGACAGGACAACACGGAGAGCACAGAGACACAGAACTTGAAATAAACACACAGAAAAACACAGAACCTGACAAAAAAACAATTTTAGAGATTTTTGGTACCGTTCCTTGAATTCAAAAGTTTACATACATTCAGTCTGTATCAGTGTTTTAAACTATTCCCTGGGTCAACAGGAAGTAACTATTGCAAGCTTTTAAAAAACTCAAACTAAAAAAATATTTCTTGATAGTCAAACTCAGTCGTGCCTAAGGTGATCTGCCTACCAACATGGCCGTCAACTACAAAGTTCCTGGATGAGTGATATCAAATGAAAATGTACTGCTTTCAGTTAACACCGAACAATCTGGATTGAAACTACAAATCCAGATTGGCAGAACACAAAGTCAATTTAGAACAAAACTATATTTAACATGAGAGCAGACAAAGAACAAAATAAATGTTCATGTCATTCCTCCTACCACTGCTGGTAAGAGATGGAATATAAAAAACAGGTACAATTGTTTTATTTTTTTATTTTCTTTTTGAGTCCAGCTGTAATTATTGTAACATCCTGCTTCAAATCCTAAGAGCTGCTGCTCATATTTCGTTCTGAGAAATTTACACTTCTGCTAGGTTTCTAGCAATCAGTGTTTTGGTATGGTTAGGTGTCTGAATGCATGCCAATCTCTACATGTAACCATTACAAGAGAAGTAATTATGGTCACATATTATTATGTGGTGATTGTGGTACTGATCACAATTTCAGTTGTTTGGTGAGATTATTTGGTTGAAGCAGAGCCATAGCAGTGTGAAATGGCCAAACAGGTGTGAGCATAAGAAGATTGCAACCTTCCTTTTAAATTCTTCAGTCTGGCCATACCAGTGTGGTTCCACCACCTCGTTCATAAACTGCCAATACTGCAATCAGGCACCTTCACACAGACCCAGGATCCAGATATGCTGATTAGGAACCACCAGGATCTCACCACAGAAGATTAGAGCATGTTTAATGCGGTTTGGGAATGCTCAACCTGCACATTGTGTACAAACAAAATCTAAAGATTATCCAAAAGGTTACAATAAATAACACTTTCTATTGGTTGATCCCCACCATGCTTTAAGTCGAGGTTCAAAATACAGCTAGAAGAAACAAGAGCAAGTGTAAAATAAAGAAGACAAATTACTGAACTGCTTTTGAACACAACACGCTGTCAATCAGTTGATCAAAGATTTATGAACACAGCCTTTAAAAGTATGCACATAATCCTGATTATTCTTTAATTTTATTTCATAACTCTCCCGATTTGATTACAGACAATCGTGTCCTGAATGTGACAGGAGTGTTAATATGTACAAATAAGAACTCTTTCAAGATGCCTGTGCTGTGAATGAGGAACACAGTAAGGAAGTGATCCTCATTCACAGGAACACTTGGCAAACCTTGCGTACCTTAATTATGATCCTCTTGATGCAAGAAGAACTTAAAGGAAAAAAAAACTTCTTCAAAGGCCAGTTTTCCTCGCACTGTTTTTCATGAGACACAGGTGGGTGGAAGCAACTTTTGTTTAATGACTGAAAAAAAACCCAGACCTGGATAGTCCTCATGTCTTCCTTTTTTACTGGCATGACAGGAAGGTTCTACTGGAGATGTTGTTTAAGCACCACCAGAAATGATGCTCCATTGTAATTAGGGGTTTAGTGGAAAAAAACTGTGGGCTGCTATGAGATGCAGCAGACATCCTTCATGACTGAAGCCCCTTGTCAGTGATTGATGAGTTGGTGTTAAAGCAGAACAATACTGTAGTTAACAAAGCCTCTCTCA
>CAEGAG010241096.1:0-18430 GCA_903067065.1 Brachyrhaphis terrabensis | reverse complement strand
TGGGGATTTTATTGATTGATGATAATGTCCGGGTTTTCATCGTTTTTGGGGGACCAATAAGGATCCTTAAAATGACTGGCGCGATGCCTGGAGTACGGCAGCTTTTCTCCTGGGACCTGCTGGTTCAGAGCAAACGGCGGGAAGAGCTGCAGGAGTTTTTATACAGGAGAGCGGAAAATCATGACAACAGTCATAAACATTCATACAGACTCCATGTTCATGATCGTTGTTATGTCATGTTTATGACAGTGACATGTTAGTCTTATGCACACCCGTCAAATAAAGTGTTACCATTTTAACTTTAATCTTCTAAGATCAAAACGCAGGATTAAAAAGAAAATCTGAATTCTGACTGATCTCAAAATTCATACTTTTTCTCAGAATTTTTGACTTTTCATCTCAGAAGAGAAAAGTCAGAATTCTGTTCTCCCGTTTACTCTGCTGGTCTCTCTAAAGAATGTATGGCTGTTTGCTTTGTGTGTCTTGCTGCAAGAATGAGAGGGTATGGACATCAAATGGATGGAAAAACGGTTCACTACTTAATCTCCTTAAAAAAGAAATGCATAAATTTGAATAATAACCCCACAGCATGCTGCCACCTCCACCATGCTTCATTTAAAATATAATGTTCTTAAAGCAAAAAGGCTTGGATTGTTTTCTTCATAAGAAAAGGCTTATGTTGCCAAAGGATGCAAAGATTCTCTGCAATTGTTTTCTATCTCTTTATGACTGATACCTTTGTTTACTGGTAACATCTCTTTAGTGTAATATCTCCATATGATTGCAACAAATTGATTATAAATTTGTAAATAAGCCTCATTGAATTTTCTTTAACTGAATGAAAATTTCATCCATAGATGAATGGAACCAAAATCTGAACTAAACTAGTTCATTTAAAATAAAATAAATTATTAATAAATTTAAAAACCAGCAGATGCAACTTTGATTCAGTTTTGCTAGAAACCAGGTTGCCTTTTTGTTCATTCAATTCTGACTTTTTGTGAATTCTTCCTCAAAATTCTTTTAAACTTGATATTTAAACAACAACAACAAAAAAAAAAAAAATATATATATATATATAACTTTGTTTTTGTTGTTTCCTTGATTAGTTTCAGGTAGAGGATTTATTTTACCCTCTCCTTGGATAAATGTGACATAAATGTTACTTTTTTTCAGCATTCTGGGGGGAATTTCATAAATCTGTTAATCAGTCAGGACTGCATGTTTCACAGAGAATCAGCTGCATTTACAAAAAATCCAGGTCATTTGGATCAAGCTCACGTGTAACTTGTACTTTCACAAACAAAGAAAGCTTTTACTCAAAGGCGTCACTTTGCCACAGGGAGAGTAATTACCCCAGTTAATTATGACAGAATGAACTCAAGACTGAGGTCCTTTTATTTAGCTGCAG
Organism: Brachyrhaphis terrabensis; assembly: GCA_903067065.1. Taxonomy (NCBI): domain Eukaryota; kingdom Metazoa; phylum Chordata; class Actinopteri; order Cyprinodontiformes; family Poeciliidae; genus Brachyrhaphis; species Brachyrhaphis terrabensis. The sequence goes on along the minus strand of CAEGAG010241096.1, from coordinate 17,019 downwards.
TGCAAAGTAATTACAATAAATCCACTTAATTAGTCAGAAATAAGAGTAATATTGCATTTTATTTTATTATCTGGTAAGAGCTAAAAGACCATTTTCAAATAAAATGAAGTAAATTTCTCTTATAGGAAACAGGACAGCCTCATGTTAAGGCTAAAACAATTAATCATGATTAATCGATTATTGAAATAATCTTTATGTAATTTAATAATTGGTTAATCGTTAACTGGAGTATATAAACTTTAAAAAATGTCAACGTTGTCAGTGCAGTGATTAAATCAAAACTGTAAAAAATTATAAATATTTTGCATTTCAGATTTAAACATGTTCCACCCAAAACTCCTCAAGTGGCATTTTTAGCTTCACCTAAAATGTTCAAATTCTGTAAAAAATAAAAAATCTACTGAGCGCCTTTTTTAAATCTCAAAACTAATCAAGAAATCCACAGAAACAAGGTAAGATTTTGTGATTTTTTTTGTTCAAATAGCAGAGTGAAAAGCTAATTTTGAGGTATTTTCATAAAAGGTTCAAACTGAATGAACAAAAACCTGATATGGTTTCTAGCAAAACTGGATCTGTAAAGTTTTATGTGCTGCAATGTTGGTTTTTGCTATCCAATTATTAATCCAAGAAACAATTACCAGATTATAATTGACAGTATTTATTTTAGCTGTAGATGAATTTTTTGCTACAAATGATCAACTCTGCGCTAAAGAACTGCTATGTTATTACATTTTTATACAATAAGATGTTTATTTTTTTTATCTTTAAGGATTTGATTTATTTTCTTATTTGTGTCTCTTATTGCATTTCTACTATTTTGTTAGTTTCACTGGCAGATTATTTATTTTATAACATGGGAAAATATCTTTTTATGAGTGAAATAATCTGCCAAAGTAACTAGTATTTTTTTTCCTCAATATTAAGGAATTATTTTTCTTAGAAAATGCTCCTATTTATTGCTGAAAAATTACTTGTAAGTTTTGTCTTACAAGATATATAACCAAGATAGTAAGTACTCAATTCATCATTGCAATATCTTTCCACTAAAGCACAAACACTTTATAATAATAATAATTTTTCAACTATTTCTGAAACAAAATGACTTATTTTAAACTGTCCTGAATGTAAAAACTTGAAAAACTGAGATGTTTGGTTTGAAAAAGTAAAACATTTTTAAGATGAGGCGCATTTTTGCATTTCAATATAACAGAGTTGAGTATGGTGATTAATCACGGTGCTAAAGTAGGATTAACCTGATTAAATCGTTTGATTGACACTGGGCTGAAACGATTCCTCAAATGATTTGAGTCTCACTTCTGCCTCTGAGTTGTGACGAAAGCTAAGTATTAGCGGCATAACGTCCGATTTTCAAGTTCGACCCGTGGGGATTTTATTGATTGATGATAATGTCCGGGTTTTCATCGTTTTTGGGGGACCAATAAGGATCCTTAAAATGACTGGCGCGATGCCTGGAGTACGGCAGCTTTTCTCCTGGGACCTGCTGGTTCAGAGCAAACAGCGGGAAGAGGAATGCAGGAGTTTTTATACAAGTGAGTGGATAGACTGAACACTGAGAGTAGTTGATGCTTACAGTGTAAATGTAACTTTACGGACGAACCGGTCTGAACAAACAAGTGGCGGAGCGCATCGTGGCGGTACATGGCTGGTAGATGAGATCCTGTATTGCTCCCCCAGTTCTTACGTTCGTCCCCTGGTCTACCAGTCGTGTCTCCCCCATCCCCACATTTCGTTTGTTCGTTCGCCTGCCCCCCATTTCCCGTATTCTCAAACCCAAAGCTTGACAGGTATGGGGCAAGGTGAGAATTCATCTATTAAACTGACTGAAGATGAATACATAAACTAAAAACTGGATTTTAGACATTTTTATAAGTGTATTTGTGAGCCTGCCTCTTTATTATTAAATTGAATATAATTTCGGATCTTTGTATAACTTTTCTTCAGGTTAACTTAGAAAGTGATCTGTTATTGTTACAGGTTAGTTTTCTAAACTCCAAATAACTGATAGGGACGCTCAAATATGAAAAATTGGATTGATATTGATATCCGATAGTAACTCTGCTGTTATGCAAGATTTACCAATATTTTATTTTATCGATTTTTTTAACCGGTTACTCGATTGATCGCAAGAATAATCGATAGATTACTCGATTAATAAAATATTCGTTTACAACAACCCTAATTGACACACTAATTAAATACATGGGACAGTGTATCAGCGTCTTACTTAGAAAACAACTATGCTTAATTTTAAGCAAATTACTGCTCCCACGCTGCAAAAACACAAATCCTTATGAAGTAAATTTAGTCCAGTTTCTAGTGCAAATATCTTTGTACACTTGAACTAAGACAAAACTAACAAGTACATTTTCAGCTAGATATAGGAGCTTGTTTTCAGTCAATAATTCCTTAATATTGATGAAAATGTCCAGTTCTATTGGCAGATAATTGCACTAATGACATGGGGAAATGTCTTAGTAATGAAATAATCTGCCAATAACTAGTACATTTTCACACAGTATTAAGAAAATATTGACTTAAAACAAAACTACATATGCTGAAAAGTTAGTTTTATCTTATTTCAAGTGTACCAAGATATTTGCTCTAGAAACTCGACTTGGTGAGATTTTGTGTTTTTGCAGTGAAAAGCAAATAGTAAGTCACTGTTCCTGAAATAAAACAAAACTATGATATTTGCACTAGAATCGAGACAAAAATACTTGGTAAGATTTTGCACGGTAAAGAGATTGTTTACCCCACTTCTGAAGGAAAATTATGCAGAGGTGGCTGATATTGAGGTTGTACTATCTCTGCTTAAAAAAAGGAAAAAAAGAGGCAACCCTGTGATTCACCTCTGGAGCGTTTAGTTAACCATCAACCGAGGAGTCACTCCACCTCTCCGATGGTTGGCAGTCCAGCAGGACTGCTCTCAGTCACTGCTCTCCGTTCTGACAGTTGCGGGTCTTCATCACGCCAAGCCAGGACTAAGACCAGTTCTGTTTCTAGGCGGGGCTAGGCCTAAAGCCACCAAGGGAGGGGGCAAAATTAGAGGTGTGAGAAAAGAAAGGAGGAGGGGGGCATTAGTTTCTTGGACAAGTCTTTCTGCCCCACTGTCAGGTAGTTGAGACTTCCTTTGCCCAAACCGGTGGTAGACATGGACATGGCAGACTACAGCGAGGCTTTGGACCCGGCCTACACCACGCTGGAGTTCGAAAACATGCAAGTGCTCCCCTTGGGTGCAGGTGAGTCTCATATATGCAGCTCTGGCATTGAACTTTGAAACTTTTACTGATTTAAAACTTTGTTCAGAGGCGAGTTTTGGCAGGAGGTGATAATGCGGGGTCATTTGTCCATCTGCCCCCTTCGCTTGCATGGGATGACCCTGTTGCAGCGGCGCTCTTTTATCACCTCGGGGTGCGATAGTAAAACATTGAGAGCTTTGCTTTTATGAGATCGCCATACTCCTAAAGCACACGGAGATCAGGGCTGTGCGAGCGGCTCTGACCTGTTCCAGCTTGCACCGTGACTCGGTGTGGCTCCCGTAACGTCGGATTGATATTCACCCTGAGATGAAGCAGTAGCCGGAGTATCATGATCGCCCTTCTCTTGTTACAAACCGTCTGTTCCCACACTGTTCAAGCTGGAGAGAAAGGGATGAAGTTCTTCGATTCGTCCTTAAACTGACATGGACCTATTTGTACAGGCAGCCTCCCATGACAACAGGCTTGGACCCTGATTCCAAAATTTCCAAAGAGAGTTAAAGACAAGAAACTGAAACCAATAGGGCAACTTTTTATGAAAATGTTTTTCTCTACACCAAAGATTTCGACATAGCTTCTCATTGATTGATTTCGCCTCATGACTGTGACTGTAGCTAAAGAGAAATCTGTCTCCAGTGATTATCTCCTCAGAGGAAATCAAACCAACATCAATTATCTTCTGTTGACTAACTGAATCACTCGGGAAGGTAAAAGACTCGCAGGCGCTCTGGATTGTTGTTTTTGATTAGAAACTGTGGAGCCAATGGGTTTTTTTGTCTGGCCTTTCATGCCTTTTAAAGAACAATGGTGATGAAACAATGCAAACAAGACAAAACCCTTCCAAGTATTTTTGGTCTAGTTTCTGGTGTAAACATCTTGGTACACTTGAAATAAGAGAAAACTAGAAATGGATACTTGTTTTACGTCAATAACGCTTTAATATTGATGAAGTATAATTCCTTAATCAACTTTTAAGGAATTATAACAAATTACTTACCTAAAACAAGCTCCTACATCTTGCTAAAAAGTTACTTTTCGGCTAGTTTTGTCTTATTTCAAGTGCACTGCACTACAAACTGCATAAAAACTACTTGGTAAGATTTGGTGTTTTTGCAGCGAACATATTTCCACAGGCTTTTGGCATCAGGTCACCTTGTTACAATACATGTCCAAAGGCTAATGATGCAAGTTTTCTGTCCGTCTTAGATTCCTCGCCGGCTGAAAGCGCCAACATGAACGCCACGGGCCACCTGGCAGCAGGCAGCTTGTGCGCCATATGTGGTGACAGAGCGACGGGGAAGCACTACGGGGCGTCCAGCTGCGATGGCTGCAAGGGCTTCTTCAGGCGCAGCGTCCGCAAGAACCACATGTACTCATGCAGGTGAGAATGGTGAAATTGGAGAAACATTAATGTTGCGTTTGAAACTCTGGCATCACTGAGAAAACCCAAACAAATATCTGTTTTTCAGGTTTAACAGACAGTGCATTGTAGACAAAGACAAGAGAAACCAATGCAGATACTGCAGACTGAAGAAATGCTTCAGAGCTGGCATGAAGAAGGAAGGTATGACTGCTTAAAAACATCCTGCAGAAGACTAAATCTTGCGTCTGACTAAACAGAAGCAAATCAAAAGCAAAATTTCCATCAGAATCAGCAAATCAGAGCCGTCTCTGCAGAATTGATTCGACTCGTCTCTGGGTGTTGCAACACCCAAGAGAGTACGGCTTTGTTAATGTTCACTCTGCAGAGCAGCGGAGTCTCCGACCGGCTTATGCTGAGCAAACATTTCCAGGCAATAATGGTCATATACTGATAAACATAATAACCTCTGAAGACTCATTTTTCTTTGCAGTGTCTCCACATTCAGCCTTAGAGAAAAAAACTAATCAACACTTCCGTCTTTTTCAGCCAGTTTTATCTCAACTTGCGTGCAAAAAAGGAAAATCAGTTTTAAATCTTGTGATTAAACAAGACCACATATTCACCAATTCCAGATTACACAGAAAAAACACAAAACCTTCCCAAGCATTTCTAAGTAGTCTAATTTCTAGTGCAAATATTTTCAAAAAGACAAAACTGACTGATAAGCAACTTTTCAACAAGTTATAGGTGCTTGTTTTAAGTCAAGACTTTATTGACTTAAGGAACTATTGTCAATATTTCACTTATAACAAGACATTTTGCCCATGTGTCAGAAGTCAAATGACCTGCCAATGTAACCAGTATTTATTTGTCAATATTAATAAATTATTGACTTTTAAACCAGCTTCCATATTTTGCTGAAAAGTTACTTGTAAAGGTAGTTTCATCTTATTTCAAATGTGCTATTTGCACTAGAAACTAGACTGAAAAAACTTGGTAAGATTTAGTGTTTTTTGTGAAGCACATTGTATTTTCTGTCATTTTCAGTCAAGACTTTAAAAAACGCCCACCACTGAAGCTGCACTGCTCAGGCTGTGAAAAGACAAACGAGAGAATTGACAGTCCCAGTTTTATTGTACATTACCTCTGGCTTTGATACTAAACTCCACTAAACACAGTGAACTGATCCAATACTTTTCCAGTCATACCGATTCCTCAAGGCACTTTGAGCCACATTACTTCACCAATAAGAGTCTGAAATTAAACCAACAACTTCAAGATGAGCCACAGCCTTCATTATCTGGTAAAAATCCCAGAAACTTCTAGTTTTTTTAGCCTTTTCATTCAGAGTCCCTCAGGGCTCTGTTTTAAGACACATCTCTCTCAGCTGTACACTGCAAAAACAGAATCTTACCAAGTATTCTTGTCTACTTTCTAGTACAAATATCTTTGTACACTTTAAATAAGACAAAATTAACTTACAAGTAACTTTTCAGCAATAATATTGTTTCAAGTCAATAGTTCCTCAATACTGATAAAGCACTACTTTAACTGTAAAAATTATTTCGCTTAACATTGAAAACATTGCCTGTGGAACTAGTACTTTTTAATCAAGATAAATAAATTATTTACCTAAAAAAGCTCCTACATTTTGCTGAAAAGTTACTATTAAGTTAGTTTTGTCTTATTTCAAATCTACAAAGATGTTTGCACTAGAAACTAGACAAAGAATATTTGGTAAGATTCTGTTTTTACAGTGTATATTAATCCCTATTAGGCCATATTATTGTAATTAAATTAATTAGACACAAGAAGGCCAGCTGTATGTTTCTGTAGGAACTTCACATTACACAATGTTCAAAACTACAGCATGGTTTGTCGGATATTTAGAAATGGCTAAATGTTGGTTTCTTTCAGTTATATCCTGAAAAGTCAGAATATGACCTTTCACCCAATTAACTTCGGCTGATGAACGTGGGCATCAAGTTTTGCTTTGTTTTTTTTAATCTTGTTTGGTGTACAACTCTGACTTAGAAGAAATTGATGACACTTTTATTTTTACCTATTTACATTTTTGCTATCCGTCTTAACTAAAAGCTCCTTAAGCCTCCGCAGTGAGACTCCAAACTTCGGTATTATCTCTAGCTTTTTTCTGTTTACTGTCAGAATTTATTTTTAAATCTTGACGTATGGTTAAGCTTCCGAAATTCATTAAGTCTTTAAAATAATGCAGCTAGGGCTGAAAAATCAATTATTGAAATAATTGTCAACTAATTACTTAATTGATCACTTACCAGGAATATACAGTCTATAAAAGTCCATTTGAGCAGTAATTAAGCCAAAACTGTACAAAATGTATTCTATACATTTTGCATTTAAGATAAAACACCTTTGTATGCAAATAGGTTTTAACCAAAACTCCTCAAGTGGAATTTTATTTTAGCTTCACCTGGTTCAGATTCACTAAAGGAATGCTATGTAATCCGATTCATCGTCAGAATAATAGATTTCTAAAATAATTGTTGATTGCAGCTTAAATACAACATGATCCTATAAGTCAATAGGACCATTTTGCACTGGCAGATTTTTCCACAAGACATTTTCCCACTTTATAAATTAAATAATCTGCAGTGGAACTAGCATGTTGTCATCAATGTTAAGGATTTATTTACCTAAAACAAACTCCCACGTCTTGCTGAAAAGTTGGTTTTGTCTTATTTCAAGCATACTTTTGCGACTGGCTCAAGATCATTGCAAAAATGGGAGACCATGCAGTGGTTAAAGTGCATAAAAAGGAATATTTATTAACAAAAACAACAATGGATTGCGGATGTCAGTATCAGTGGTGTAATGCAAATGTTTGGATGTGGTGTGTGAGTGCATATGGAAGTGTTGAAGTGCAAAAACAAAGACAAAATCAAATGTGCAAAAGGAGGGGAGCTGAGGCCGACAGCAGAGAACTACAAGCATCAAGCGGCAGAGTGGACACCGAAGGCGACCCAGAAGGTGGAGACAGCCAGGCTTAAATACTCTGTGCTCCAAATGAACGGACCAGCAGCACCTGCAAAGGGGAGAAGCACAAAGAAAAGCACCTGCAACCCATTCCACAAGGCTCAGGTCCGTAACACCCCCTACCTTAAGAAAAAGGCCCCAAAGGGGAAGCTTTAAAAACTCAAAAATAAATATGAATTTAAAAATGCTTGGGCTGGTAGTACATTACCAAAATTTAGGCGCCACATCGTCAGCCTCCATGTCCCACAGCCATAAGTTGCCGTACCCATCACATCCGGTCACTGGTTAGGAAGACTGGCAAAGAATGGTACAGCAGCCGACACATTTTCTTGCTGCTTCAACACCCTCAAGGTACCTTAAGAGGAGAAAACCACTTACCTACACAGACCTGACACACAAGTGACCTAACACAGGTTCACAACAGCCAAATCAAAATGGACTCACCCACTTTCCACTTGCAAAAGCAATAACCAGCAATCCAACCAGATCTGAATTGGTGTTATCCAACACAAAAGGTCACAGCAACAAGTTGTCCACTACCACAAAACGTTGCTCCGCAAGTCAGATAACCAAGCTAAAGACCAACACAATATGGAGAACGACACCCACAACACAATCACCCTGTGCATGGTCCAGCACCATACTGAAAGTTACTGCTGTCTCAGCCAGCAACACCAAAAGGGCGACAACCAAGAGTGAGCCGACATCTCCACAACACCAAAAAGTCCCATCTCTGGTTTACAAAGTTTCTCCAGGATTCTCACATGACGACCAACAAAACATGGAGAGTCACACCCACAACAACTGCAGCACCATACCCTTAAGGGATTCAGTCAAAACGTGGGCTAACTCCTCCACCAGAACGGTCATTTCACAACCAGGCTCAAAGCACACTTTTTCCTTCCACTGAACTTGAAGCTCGAACAAGTCCGTTTGCTGCCCACCAGACAATCTAGTGACACTCACCATTAAAGACGGAGACGAGTTTAGACAAGGCTTAAAAACACCAACATCAAACAAATCTAAAATTTCTAAAAGTGCCAAACACATTTCCATGTGACACTCAAAGCAAGACCCTAACTGCTCCAAAATAGTTTAACCATTAAAAACCTCAACCTGATCCATGGTTTATAATAATAGATAAGTGACAATTTAATGCACAATAAAAACTCCAAAAATGACCACCCGCAGGGTGAAACCCGTTGGGAAACGGCGCTAAAACCTGCAAGGGGACACCTGCCCAAAAGTTCTCACAAGTGCAAATTAAATACTTGACACTTACCTATATTGCTAAAATAAAATCCATGTAAAAGCATCCTGCTCCAATATGACAAAAATGCACAGCACATAATCCAAACCACCTGCATATCCCCCAAGACCGCACCAGTCCATGACAATTATGTAACGGGCTTCCCCCGTCACCAACTAAACGCACGGAAATAGCGTCCCAGCATAACACTAACGAGCCAGAAATCCAATGCGAGACAAGCGCTCGAACCAAACATAACTCACAGAACCGTTTGAACAAGCCCCCAATTGCTACGACTGGCTCAAGGTCATAACAAAAACTGGGGTTAAAGTGCATAAAAAGGAATATTTATTAACAAAACCAAAAATGGATTGCGGATGTCAGTATCAGTGGCGTAATGCAAATGTTTGGATGTGGTGTATGAGTGCATATGGAAGTGTTGAAGTCCAAAAACAAAATCAAATGTGCAAAAGGACGGGAGCTGAGGCCGACAGCAGAGAACTACAAGCATCAAGGGGCAGAGTGGACACCGAAGGCGACCCAGAAGGTGGAGACAGCCAGGTTTAAATACTCTGTGCTCCAAATCAACGGACGAGCAACACCTGCAAAGGCGAGAAGCACAAAGACAGACAAAAGAACCTGCAACCCAGTCCACAAGGCCCAGGGCTGTAACAGTACCAATATATTTGCTCTAGAAACTAGACAAAAATACTTAGATTTTGTGTTCTTTTGCAGTGCATCTAAAAACCCAAAGCACTCTGTTCTATTTTAACTGTACAAATCTGTGTTTTCCTTTAGCTGTACAGAACGAGAGAGACCGAATCAGCACCAGGCGGTCCAGCTACGAAGACAGCAGTCTACCGTCTATCAACGCACTCATTCAGGCAGACGTTCTATCAAGACAGGTAACAACCCAGCATAAATCCAAAACCTGGCTGTTAATGATCATTGGTAATGAATCTGTGCGTCTCTGGGCAGATCACGTCGCCTGCGCCCATACTGAACGGCGACATAAGAACCAAAAAGATCGCCACCATCACGGACGTCTGTGAGTCCATGAAGCAGCAGCTGCTGGTTCTGGTGGAGTGGGCCAAGTACATCCCAGCTTTCTGCGACCTTCCCCTGGACGACCAGGTGAGGCTCAGTCACAAGCAGAGTTCAGCCAGTCTGGTCACTTATCAACCAGTTAGCTCACATCTACAACATGGGAGACTTTTCTTTTGGCTGTAATCTCTTCTTCCTCAATAAAACCCCAGTTGGTTCACTGTAAAAACGTGAAGTCTTATCAAGTATTTTGGGTCTAGTTTCTAGTGCGAATATCTACGAGGGCATATTAGGACCATTGAAGATGGAAACAAAGAAGTAGTACAAGTCCACCAAGAAATTTAAAGGTTAATCTCAGAAATTTTTTAGAAAAACATGGAAATTTCAGAGCTCCACAAGTCAAAAAATGTGAGATTAAGTTCAGAATTTGAGTTTTTCTTCTAGATTTTCTTTTTTTTTTTTTAGCAAAGTTGAAAAATTTGCTAAAAAATATGATTTGAGAGTAATCTCAGATTTTATCAAGAAAAGATTTTAAAGTTTGAGATCAAAAAGTTAAAAGTTTGCTACAAAAAAGTCCAATTGTCTTGTTTTTTTTTCTTCTAGAAAATATCTGAGTTTAATCTAGAAAAATTTCTGTGTTTTGGCAAAAATTTACTCTATTTGCAATGGCACTTGCATTCAATTGTAAATATCTAAGTAGCAACTTTTCAGCAAGATACAGATTATTTTCAGTAAATAATTCCTTAATATTAATTTTGAAAAGTACTATTTCCATAGGCAGATTGTTTCGCTAATAACGAGACATTTGTCCCATATTACAAATTAAATAATGGAATGAGTCATTTTTTAATCAATATTAAGGAATTACTAACTTAAAACAAGTTCCTAAGTCTTACTGAAAAGCTTCTTCCAATTTAATTTCATCTTATTTAAAGTGTACCAAGATACTTGCTCTAGACAATAATAGTTGGTAATATTGGTTTTGCAGTGCACCAACTGGGATTTTATGGAGGAAGAACAGATTACAAGCCAATATAAAGCACCTGTAGATGTGAGCCAACAGGTTGATAAACTTAAGAAATGGTTTACTCAAAACAATGCTGAAAACTTACTTTCAAATTAGTTGTCTTATTTCAAGTTTACGAAGATATTTGCAGGAGAAACTAGACCCACAATACTTGATTTTGTGTTTCATCAGTGTGGGAAAAAGGACAAATCTCCAAGAAAAAGCAAACCTCCTCTCAACAAAACTCTTCAACTTTTCAACCAGAATAGTTAATGTGTTTTAATCCCCAGTTAGAATATGATGACTTTGGTTTTTAAAGTCACATCCCTCCTCCAAAAACGTCCACAATCATTAACAGTGTGATCACCGGGTCGTAGTAACTGATTTGCTGATGGAGGGTGGATGGCGAGAGGATGGGTCCGTTTTGTTGTTTTTTTTGGGCTCATGTGAAAGACCTTCAGGAACGGACGCATTCCTAAAACTTCCAGAAACACCATTAACTGATTTAGCTTAACTTTATTCTAGGTGGCGCTGCTGCGAGCTCATGCAGGAGAGCATCTGTTGCTTGGTGCAGCCAAGAGGTCAATGCTCTACAAAGACATCCTCTTATTAGGTAAAACAGGCACAAGTCATAATGTTGTATCCTCAGTAGGATCTGGAATTTGATGAAAATGTGCTTTATTTGCAGGAAATGATCACATCATTCCCAGAAACTGTCCAGAGTTGGAGGTGGGGAGGGTAGCAGTGAGGATCCTGGACGAGTTGGTGCTTCCCTTTCAAGAGCTCCAGGTAGATGACAACGAATACGCCTGCCTGAAGGCCATCGTTTTCTTCGATCCAGGTGTGAATTCTAACAGGCACACTGCAAAAACACAAAGTCTTATCAAGTATTTTTGTTTGGGTTTAAGTGCAAATATCTTAGTGCACTTGAAATACAACAAAACTAACTCAAGTACCTTTTCAGAAAAATATAGGAGCTTGCTTTAACTTAGTAATTCTTGAATGTTGATGAAAAAGTACTTGTTGCAGTGACAGACTATTTCAGATAAAACCTGGAAAAATGTCTGAAGTGGAATAATCTGCCAGTGGAAGTAAAATATTATCAATATTGAAAACTTATTGAGTTAAAACAATCTCCTACTTCTATGTTTAGGTAAAAAATTTCTTAATATCGATGAAAAAGATACAAGTTGTACTGGCAGTTTATTACACTTTAACGAGACAGTTTTCCTATATTGTAAGTGTAGTAATTTTTAATCAATATCAATTATTAACTCTAAACAAGCTCCAACATCTTGTTGAAACATTACTTGTGAGTTAGTTTTGTACTATTTTAAGCATTAGACATTTTCATTAGGAACTAGACCAGATATAAAACAAAAACACAAAATCATAAAAGTATTTTTGGTCTAGTTTCAAGTGTAAATATCTTTGTACACTTGAAATAGGAAAACACGAATTTATAAGTAAGTTTGCAGCAAGATATAGGAACTTGTTTGAGTTAATTTCTCAATCTTGAAAAAAAAAAATACTTGTTCCACTTGCAAATCATTTCACTTACATCTCTTGTTGTAAGTGAAATAATCTGTAAGGAGAACTAATACTTTATCAATATTAAGACTATATCTTGCTGAAAAATGTATTGCAAATTAGATGCATCTTATTTAATATAAAATATTTGCTCTAGAAATTACATTTAAAGAAAAATACTTCGTAAGATTTTGGTATTTATGCATGAACTCAGCATTCATCTGCACAGAGATGCAGCTCAAAACTTCCTGTTTTTTTTTCTTTTTCTTTGTCCTCAGATGCAAAAGGCCTGAGTGACCCGGGGAAGATCAAGCGGATGCGGTACCAGGTCCAGGTCAGCCTGGAGGACTACATCAACGACCGGCAGTACGACTCCCGGGGCCGCTTCGGGGAGCTCCTCCTGCTGCTGCCGACGCTACAGAGCATCACCTGGCAGATGATCGAGCAGATCCAGTTTGTAAAACTCTTTGGCATGGCCAAGATCGACAATCTGCTGCAAGAAATGCTTCTCGGAGGTAAGAGCTCTTTAAATGTCTTTTGTCTGAAGGAAAATGCTTCAAATCTGCAACAGCGCATTGGGCTTGTTGTAGATAAGGAAAATATGGGAGGAGTAAATTTCCACCAAAAATCTCAGAAGTTTTCTACAACTCCCGCACCCTCACTAATTTATGATCTTGAAATGTCTACAATGTCAGACTTTTGAAACTCAGAAACTCTTTTCTAGAACATTTTTAAGATTGATCACAAAATGTGACTTTTTTCCAACAATGTTTTGACTTTTCAAGCTCAAAAATGTCCCTGTTTTTCCTAGAAAGTTTCAAAGATTAATTTCAAAATTTCTGATTATTTTTATCAAATTTTTGAAACTCAAATTTCTTTTAGAAAATTTCTGAAATTAATCGCAAAATTTCTGATTTCTTGTAGCAAATTTGACAAGCTCAGATTTTTTTAAAGAAAATTTCTCAGATTAACCTCAAAGTTTCCAAGTTTTTTTCTAGGGTAAGTTTAACTTTTCAAACTCAGAAATGTCCAAGATTTTTTTGGAACAATTTTGATTAATATCAGTTAATTTACTCCTTTCCCGCCACCCTTCTATCTACAATGGCCCTAATATGTTGTTGTACAAACCAAACCTGGATTCTCTGAGTTTTGAAGTAAAATGTATTTTCCCTGTTAATTATATATTGTTCTTTATTTTAATGATTTATCAAAAATGCAGTTTCTTCCCCCTTCCCAGATCACTCTGTGATCTTGCGTGTTTTGTTTGTTAATAAATGCCCTAAGAAGACCAGTACTGTTAATATTTTTGGACTACTTGCTGTATAATGACTATAAATCTAATCAAATTCTCTAAGGTTCGGCTAACGAAGCTCCACATGCGCCGCACTCTCTGCACCCTCATCTGGTCCAGGAGCATCTCAGTACCAACGTCATAGTAACCAGCAACATGCCAACGCCAATCCACAACGGTCAAATCTGTAAGTTCATGAAAATTAATTCAGGAATTGTAACCTCTACCGAAGTATGCACTTGCAATTGATATTCCAACTTTAATATAAATGTTATTTGACCTTCCAGTGCATGACAATTACCTTAAACTACAATACAAAGGGGTTGCCAAGTTCAGTCTCTGACAGATCAAATTAAACTATTTTGCAATGAAGGATATTCAAAAATCTCAGTGTTTAGATTTGTAAAGCTATTGGAGATATACTTGCTGCTGTTGTTGAATGCCATAGTTAAGATTTTTACTTTTAAAAATATATAGAACGAGAAAATGTATATCCTTTTAATCTCACTTCTTAATCATGCAGCACTTACTACAGTTGCACTGTGTTGAAATGTAAACCATTTTAAGTTGCATGAATGCTTTTGTAGCTATGGAAGAAGATTAGGGCCACCAGAAAAAATTTTACTTTTTCTCAGAATTTTGATTTTAATCTCAGAATTCTGTGTAAACTCACAATTCTGACTTAAATCTTCTGAACTGTGACTTTAAGATTTAACAGATTAAAGTCAAAATTCTGAGGGAAAAAAGTCAGAATTATGGGATTAAAGTCAGATTAGTGGCTGTAATCTTCTTCCATATTAAGCAATCTGCCCTGAAACAAGCATTTAAGGATTTTGACATGATTTTGATTGGCTGTGCAAGTTCTATGTTAGTAATATAGAACTATTAGAATATATAACTATAGAAATATTGAAATTCAGACACATTGCCACTTTTTTGTCACTCAGCTTCATGTGGATCAGGAAGAAAACCAGGCTAATTCTTTAAATTCTCCACGGAAACTAATCTGGCTTATTTCATCCTTTGTTAGCATGTTTAATGCGCTGAGAAATTTCCACTTCCTGTGCAGTTCTGCTTCCAACCGTCTTTTTCACATTTTACTTTCCAGCCACTCCTGAAACCCCGATCCCGTCCCCGCCGACCGCCTCTGGATCAGAACATTACAAAATGCCCCAGGGCGTCATAGCAACGGTGCCCAAACAGCCGACCTCCATCCCTCAGCCGACCATCACGAAGCAAGAGGCCATATAACAAAAGCTTGAATCCTTCTTCTTTCTGGTTTTTTATATTGTGAAAAGTTTATACACAGTCTGCATTAACATGCTGTCAAATTCAAAGTTGCTAAATAAATATAATGTAATTTCAAGCTCCTTATAAATAGCCTTCAGGGACATATTTGTATATAAAACGCAGCTGTGGTTTAGCTCCACGGCTCATAAATCTACCTGCATTGTAATTTTCCACTGCTGCAAATGTACCTCGTTATTAGGTAACATTGCGCAAAAACACCAAATCTTACCAAGATTTTTTATTTTTTTACTATTTTAAGTGCAAACATGTTGTTATACTTAAAAACTTACCAGTAATCTTTCAGAAGTTTGTTGTAAGTCAATTCCTAAGTATTGATGAAAAAGTATTAGTTCAACTAGCAGGTTTTTTTAACTTATGAAAATACATTTTTCAAGTGAAATAATATGCCAGTGTAACTGAATTTTCATCAATATTAAGGAATTATTGATTTAAAACTAGCTTTTATATCTTGCTGAAAAGTTGCAGTCAAGTTAGTAGACTTGAAATAAAACAAAGCTAAGATATTTGCACTTGAAAACAAATCAGAAATAAAAATTTGGTGTTTTTGCTGTTAATGATTTTTCAAATAGTAATCATGATAGTTCACTGCAAAAAAAACAAACTAAATCTTACCAAATACTTTTGGTCTAGTTTTTAGTACAAATATCTTAGCACACTTGAAATGATACAAGAAACTTAGAAGTAACTTTTCAGCAAAATTACTTCTACTAGCCGATTATTTTATTTACACCAGCACATTTTTCCCGTGTTATAAGTTAAATAATCTGCTACTTTGCATCAATATTCAAGAATTACTGACTCAAAACAAATTCCTTTCAATATGTTTAGTTAGTTTTGTCTTATTTCAAGTGTACCAAGATATTTGAACTAAAAACTAACAAAAAACTTGGTAAGATTGTGATTTTGCAGTGCAGCGAGGCTCATGTTTTATGCAGCAACGTGATCATGCGAGTATTTTACGAATGTTACAACAAGCCTTACATTTTCATACATTTAATGTAGCATGGTTCTGTTTATTGGTGATAAATATGAACCTAGAAGCTAAAGGACAGCCCTTTTAGGTTTCTTTAAAGATATTTTTTTATTTATGCACTGCTACATGCATATTCACCTGAGAGAAATCGAAAGAGGATTTTGTAAATTTAGACCCGAGATGACCAAGCTTGGCACACAGTTTCCTTACGATGTGTTGTGTTGGTTTTACAAAAAGCAGAAAAAAAAGTAAATATATATATATATTGTATTTTTGTTTAGTTTTTGTCATGGTTTAACTGATGAAATGTGCCTTGTAACCTGTACTGCCTTACAAACCAGGAAAGGTTTACCTTACAATGTGAAAATGACTGAATAAATCTTATCGTCTATTTTTACATCGCATTCCCTGCTGATTATTTTTATTTGCCGAGGTCATAAACACAGCATTTACTGAGGGGGGGAAATGGCTTCCAACGTGGCAGTCTTGCTTGGTCACTGATAAACAGATAAAGTGTCGTAAAATCATTACAGATAGCACCAACAGCAACTTCAAAGATAAGTTTATACATGCCAGTGAGAAATAAAATGCTGACCTGCTGAGGCTGTGTTCTGATTTTATATCTCCAAAATACAGTAAAGGTATAAAACAAACATGAAAACTAAAAACAGCTCTTTCACTTTGCTGTAGATAACATGTAAACAAGTCATTTCACATTTTTTGTCCTATATGCTAACAAGTTGTAAAATTTGAGAGTTTTATCAGAATATTCAAATAATCTAGTCTGTAGGTTTTGTTTTATTTTAAAATAAACACTTATGTTCTTTTTTAATTGGTTGTGATCAATGATCACCAGTATGATAATATGGTGAAGTGGAACAACTTAACAACTTAAGCATGTTGGCAAACATGACGCAAAAACTAGTTTTGTTTGGTATCTAGGCCAAATGTCTTAGTACACT
>CAEGAG010241089.1:0-46002 GCA_903067065.1 Brachyrhaphis terrabensis | reverse complement strand
AATGTATTGTGGTGCTGAGCCGTTCAGTGATTTATAAACTAACAACAGTATTTTAAAGTCTATTCTTTGAGCTACAGGGAGCCGGTGTCGGGACTTTAAAACTGGTG
This sequence comes from Brachyrhaphis terrabensis, assembly GCA_903067065.1. Lineage (NCBI taxonomy): Eukaryota > Metazoa > Chordata > Actinopteri > Cyprinodontiformes > Poeciliidae > Brachyrhaphis > Brachyrhaphis terrabensis. The sequence continues at coordinate 45,895 of CAEGAG010241089.1, read as the reverse complement.
TTATGTGCTCTATCAACCTGATTTTAGTGAGAACGCGAGCTGCAGTGTTCTGGAATGCTAATGGTAATGCCAAAGATCTGTAGGCTACAGATGTTTAGATGTAGCTAATGTTTGTTGATGGCATAACAAACATAAGCTTTTAAGAAAATCGCAGCTATAAGAGCAAAAGACAACAATTTTGTTCGTCTTGAAATGATTTGAGATTGGTGTAATCTTGTGTGCATCTTCTCTTTAAGACCTCAGACAAAATAGCAGGAGTGAAGGAGGATGGATTGTAATCTCTTGTAACAATAAATACCCTAAATAATCCCAGGAAGGCTTGTAAGTGGCTTGTTTAAGGTTACACTCCAGAATCTCGAATGGAATTTAAATCCGTACTTTGATCCGACCTTTCCGCATGATCTTAATTTCTTGTTTTTGAGCAAATTGAGAGGTGGATGTCAAAGAGCACTTAGTCTGAAAATCTTAGAAATAGTTTTTTATCCTTATCCAGAATGATAAGTGTCATACACTTTCGCCTCGTGGGTTCTTAAATTTCTTTTCATGTAGGAATGGTGTGTTCAGTTTTTTTTGGTTGTTTTTGTCTAATGTAAAAATTTGTAAGTGTGTAAAACAAAACCAGGCGTAACAGCTAAGAGGAGGACTACTGAGGCTTTTGTACATCAAAGCCTCTTCAGGAAAATTTGACTTTTTTCATGCTGTGTAAATGCAGGGTAAATTAAACCCTGCTCTGTTTCCATGACTACTTAGTTTACAGAAGACAGATTGGGTGAGTTTTTCGTGTGTTTTGGCAACACAGTGTGTACATCTGGGTTCCTTTCAAAGAAGTTAACATGTGGCCTAATTTTACCCCCAGGTCCTTGACCGTGAATGTCATGTGTGTTTGTGAAAATAGTGAAATTGATACAGAACTTGTGATCATGTTCTCAGTGGATACAAGAAGCTGGTTGCAATTTTATCCTAATCCTCAGGAACGTTCTGAGAGGCCTGGGAAAGCCTCCACCGCTGAGTCATGTTGGGTCACGTACCTGGAATCAATTAATCCACCGCCTAACGCACAAGTATTAAAACCTTGGACAAAAATGTCTCGCAAAGCACTCTGATTTCTATAGTAAGAACTATTCTTGGCATCATAAATAACATGTAATTGTCTTTTAAAGGTTTTCTCTCCATTCGGTTTTGGTGGCACAAGAAACTTTTGTGAGCAGCACAGAAATGCAGAACACTTAAATGACAAGAATGATGTCAAACAGACAAGAGCAATTCCTATGACGTGAAATATCCGAACAATGACGAAACCCAAAGAATTGAGTGACCTGCAGGTGGATTATGATCCTTTTCTTATAGTAGAATAAAAAGTTAATCTTTTGAAATAGCTCAATTATTTCTTGTAAAAGTTGGTGGGCGAATCGTGATGCAGGCTCAGTTAAAACATCCAGTCGTTGATGGAGTTAGTTTGTACCCCAAACTCTTAAAAGGCTCAAAATTGCAAGGGGAAAAATGTCCATTTGGGAGCCTGTACCTAGCTGCCATCAGTGGGACGGATTAAATACTAATGTGGTCCATTTATGTTGAATCCACATCAGATGCTGACATGAAAGACTTTGAAAACTCAATACAACGAACCGAGTTTATGACACCTAACGAAGATGGCACATTATCCCAATTCAGTCATATTGGAAAAATGTCCATGACTATTATTGGCACACTCACGGGGCTTCAGCTGATTTTCCTCCGAGACATAGATATGGGGAAATACCAAGACGGCTGTCCAGTACATATGTTTTATGTTTTTTCTGGAAGAACTATATGAGTCAGATGAGTTCATGCTGAAGGGGGGTCTTTCAGTCTGGAGTCAACAAGCTGACATATGGTGGAACAATGCTCCGGATTCTCTGCAGGGATCCTGTAGAGACTCAGAGAAATGACATCAGACATGAATTTTGCCAAGAGCAATTCTCTGTTTTCCAGCTATTTATTTTGCAAGTAGTCTATTAAACGTGTGCTTGACCAGGCTAGCATATCTACCGACTGTTAACAGATGTTTAAGCTAAGAAAAAGAGAATTATGGGTTGGTATAACGTTGCTCCTCCTTAATTGGGAAACTGCTCACAAAAGTAGTAGAAACTTCACCATTTTACCCCATTTGTTGTGACTCATTTCTGTGTACAACTGCATTTGGTTTTTAAGGACCATAAAATTTACATTTCTTGAAGATCCTGCTTTTGAAAGCTTATATTTAGGACTTTTGGGCTTTAAGTACGTGTTTATTGCCTGCTTCCGCATGTCTTCCTATGAATGAAAAAGTATCTCACAAAATCGAAAGTAACAAGGAAATGTGTGTGGAAAATCTGTAAAATATGTCCTACAGTTTCTGAAATGCGTGTGGGAACAGTTCAACAATAAACCAGTACTGGTCACATCACCCGATAAGTACATTTACAGTTTGTGTGTTTTTTTTTTTGGTTTTTTTTGAGGGGTTCTAGTTTTTTTTGTTCTTTTTTTTTTGTGGCAAAATATGGATGCAACAATAACATTTTCTGTTGTTGCAATTTTCCACCTGACTTTTTTTTTTAGTTTCCAAAAGCACAGCAGAAACCCAGTGAGTAATGTTGGCAGTTTTAATCACCGGTGTCTAATGCAACATGCATCATCCACATCTGTCGGTGATTGTAAAACTTCACAGCAGTCACCCTGAAATGTGGCCAAAAAACACCCAAAAAACCCGAGTCGCCAAACAGTAATTATGGTTAAGCTGATGGGAAGACCTGGTGGAAAACTCATTTAGTCGGCAGACATTTTGACCCTTTTTAACCTTTATAAGGCGTAAAACACTGGCACAAAGTGAAGACAGTAAAAGGCATTGCCCTGTATAAAAACCGCTTCCAATGATTGGAGATTCTGTAAAGTATTGAGTTATTTGCCCAAAATATCTTAATTTTAGGGTCAGTTTACTTTCTCCTGAAGTGGTAATGCTGGGCACACATGGAGGACAATATTGTCATGACAGAGCCCAGTGGAAATGGCCAAGATCCACAAGTTTAAACTGTCACATTGCCTTGCAAAGGAGTATGGAGTGAAAAACAGTCCAACCCTTAAATCATTTTTGAGGTCAGGGCCAGAGATTCTCTCCTCCAGCAGGACAACATACAGCCAATGTCACAATGAATGAATTTTTCTTCTGTAGCATGAAAAAGTAACATGTGAAAAAGTTATCAGAGTATGACTACATTTACTAAGTAGTGTGCATGTGTTTGGAGACTATTCAATGTATATGTGGAATATATGGCTTCCTCTCCAGTTTTATTTCATTTGTATGTAAATAATCTGTCCGTATAGCTTAAGTATGCTAGGTAAAACACCAACAGACCATCTTAAGTATGCAGATGATCTGGTGGTCTTCATCCCAAGTAATAGTGGTTTACAGCAGCACCGTAATATAGGTACTTAATATGGTGTGGCTGAATTGTTTATTGATTTTGTAGTTTCATTTTTTTTTTGTTTGTTTTTAAAATATTTTTTATCTGTGTAACAATGAACCCATGTCTCATTTTAAAAGAAAGCTTGATTTATTGACACTCGCACCCATTTGAGTGTGAATATCACTGTAATTTATTAATATTTAGCATGGATGGTAAAAGCATAATATTTAACTGGTGATTCAAAAAAAATCAGCTGTAAGATTATCAGAAGGATTACTACTATTATTTCATCCCTTTTTTGCCTATGTTGCCTGATGCTGTATTTGAAAAAGCCCTGCTGACTTGCAGATCCTAAATCAACTGCAGAACCCCCAACTGTGAATCATTTTAGTTGTTGAGAAAATAAATGCCTAAAGGTCACGCAGGCATGATTCTGAAGAGAGACTTGTTCTGACAAAATCTTTGTTTCTCAGGTTAAATACAAGTTCGTTTGCATTGTCTTTTTTTGTAGTGTTTGAAGATGACGAGTGTGTTCCTCCAACAGCCAATGAACTCGGAGTAAACCAGAATCATAAATTTAAAACTGTTTCTTGCACTGCATTGATGAAGAGTTCAGAATGAATGGAACAACGAAGAAGTTGTTCTGAACTACAAGCCTACTGTTGCTTGGATAACACATTCCACCAGCTGTTGCACAAAGTGAGTGATGGCCCCTTCTAACTCTCAGGATGCACTGTGGGAAAGAAACTGAAAGGAGTGTTGCATCATCATCAATTCCCCTTGGACTGAGGTAAGTTGAACCACTGATTATTTATCTCTGATGATGTTTAGCCATTTGACATTTTTATTACCATTGTGTTCTTTGATATTAAAGTCAAAACATAACCTTAAGAGGTTACAAATCAAGTCAAATTTATCTGTATACAAGGCAGTTCAAAGTGCTTTACATGATACAAACATATCACAACAAACAGAGGAACATTACATTACAATAAAGAGAAGTAATGAAAAGTTGCAATTCAGATGAAAATGGATGTTTTTTAACTCAAAGGAAACTCTAATCAAATAGGGTTTTTTAGCATAGATTAAAATGAATTCAGGTGTTTCAACAGTTGCAGTTTTCTGGAAGTCTGTTCCAGACTAGATGGGGAGTAAATATATAATCCTCCTGCTCCATGCTTGGTTCTCACTTTGGGTGTAAAGTAGATTTGAACCAAAAGACCTGAGTGGTCTGGAAGTTTGATGCAATGACAAAAGAGATTTAATGTTTCTTGGTGCCAGTGAATAACTGAATATAGACTTACACGAGTATTTTAAGATACAAGGAGCCACTGTAAGGATTTAAGAACTGGGCTAAAGTTTTCCTAGTTTTAGAACCTCGTAAGTAGACGTATGACTGCCATCTAGTGGACAATTACTACAAATGGAAAAGGGTTCAGCAGTGCAAAGGAGAACTACATAAAATGCACTATGTAAAACTTAAATTTTTTAGTCTTCCAGGAGCAGAAGACAAATATATATTTACATAGTAAAAATATGAATTAAAATGCAAATATTAAAATATATAGATTATATTTAAGTTTATAATAAAGGGAGTTAATGAAGAGAGCAAACATGAAAATTTGATTTAGTTTTAATTATCATAAAATTGCTCACTTTCTTCAAATTAGGTTAGGTAATTTTATCATTTTTTTCTACCAATGAGTACAGCAAATTAAATGAGCTGTACAATCAATAAAGTATGTATTCACGACTAAAGAAATTGGCGCTGACTGCACGTCACTATTTACCTTTATGTCTGGACCGGAAATACTGCTGTCGCATCGAAAACCTTTTTGATATCTTTGCTCAGCAATGCTCAGCGTCGCGTGGGAGACGTGCGACGTCGTTGTTATGGTTACAACAACACACCATTTGGGTAAAGAAGAATCAGTGCAGACGAACTTTTTTTCCCCCAACTCTGCTACGCTTAACGATAGAATAGCAACAATACTTTGCTCCCGGAAAATCAACCATGGAAGACATCCCTACTTCTCTGGATGAGGTAAAACTTCGGTGGTTCCGTGTTTATAGACATTCCATTCTGTATCAGAATAGAGTAGAATAGAACATAATTTCCATTTTATTTCTAGAAAAAGGGAGTCAGGACGTAATGCTATTAAGATATATAAAAGAAATGGACAAAATGGAGAAGCTACGTGTGAAAAAATAAGCATATCATCCATGCGTCTGTAAAACTGATGATAATCAGGCGGCTGATTGGAAACCAGGTGTCGCTAATTAGCTGCGCGGTCAATGTGCCCTCCTCCCTAAACACAGCAGGGAGGAGGGCAGCAAATGGGAAACAGGAAATGTTAAGAACAATTTCTAAACTCTAACTTATTTCTACAGTGAAAATTCTAATTCATGGGTAGAAAGCATTTAGAATGATTGAGTGGATGTCTGCGAATTTGCTCAAAAGTAAGACTGTCCACTACTTGGAAGCAAACCAGAGCTCCACTTCAGTCTCTACAGGCTTCAGTTGACATGTTAAATGCTTAATGTGTCTTGCTTTTGCTTTTATACACCTGTTATAAGAAAGGAAGCACGACTTTATGCTTCAAAAAGTGCTTCTTAATGAACCACATCATTTCTAGAATATTGACATTTGGACTTGAAAGATGAGCAATAAAACTGACCAAAAATTCTGTATATGATAAGGTACTATAGAGTCGAGTGGGAGGTTATCTGCTTGAGTGAAACTTGGTTTCCAACAGGACAATAATCCCAAATATAGCAAGACATTTATAACAGAAAGTATTAAAAAGCAATTCAGGTATTGCAATTGTCTAGTCATTGTTCAGACCCTAGCATGATAGAAATGCTATTGTGGGATGTTTTATTAGAGCTCTGCTAAAAGAAACTTCAATGACCTGAACCGATGTTGTAAATAAGACCAGACTGAAAGTCCTTTTATGGTAGGGGGAAAGACTGAGTCATACAGAAAAGAACTACTTAAAGTTCTTGCTTGTAATAGTGTTTGCACAAGTCATTGAATTAGGGGCATACTTAGATTTTCACACAATTCCTTTATGTTGTACATGTTTGTATAGTAATCGGTGCGGTGTGAATAATGACAGTTAAACATTAGACTGCAATAGAACCCCATACCAATGCATAATGAAATACTTTCAAAGCTTATTTTTTGCCATGACTTCATTGGATTCCCAGGCATTCTATCAAAATTACAAATATGGCAATGTAGTACACGCAAACCTTTTTTTTTAATTATTAAAAAATTTAGATTTATTTTTGGCATGACAGATTAATATGACTAAAAAATATCAATATGGTAAGATGCACAAAGGTCCAAATACATGTATTTGCTTAGAACGATCACAAATATGCACAGTCAACAGTGTATAGACTTTGTACTGTATGATCAACCATACATATAATATAAAAGCTCTGTTACATCACAAAGTAAAATAAATACTGTACACATCAAACATGAACACTTCTTTAGTCCGTCTTTGCCTTTCAGTGTGTATAAAATTGACTATATGGTGCTATACAGTTTTCTAACACTAGATAGCAGTATTGTACACAAGGTTGACAAGGAGAATCTCAAAAAGTTTAAAATGTGTCAACAGTAAGAGCTGTACAGCGCACCAAGAGATAATGATGGGAAAATAATTGGAACTGTTAAGTGTCAAGAACAATTTATCAGATAGTCAGTAATCTAAGCTCTACCGCATACAAGTAGAACTATAGGGATACCTCTAAGGCCGCATATCTTCCCTGGCGAATTTCATAATGTTTAGGATAATGATGCATTACCACACTGCCCCAGTGTAATTAAACAGTCCCAGCAGGATGTCTTTCATGAGTAATTTCAGACACAAAACTCTATCATAAGCTCCCTCACTTGAGTGGTCGTTGTTAATTATGAAATCATTTACAGCAGAGAAAATGATAGCTCATTAGTTTTTACTACTGGTATGTGCTGTGCTGTGCTGTGTCTCAGCAGGGATTATAGCACGATGCAGCAGGATGAAAGTGGGAGAAATGTCAGGGACCGGTGAAAAATTATTCACGTTAACGTCCCGTGGAATATTACAGCACCCTGAAGGAGGCTGGCCTTTACGCTGCTTTTTTTTTTTTTTTTTTTTTAATAGTCTGATTTTTCACAGATGATTTTCTTTTATTATTATTATTATTGTCATATTAATCCAACATTTCAAAGGCCACGCTCACATACAGTAAAATGGGATGACAGTATGATATTTCACAATGATTTTTGTTGGTACTGCAGTCAAACTTTCTTTACCACTTGTGTGTGTGTGTTTATGTAAGCATGTGTGAATGGCTACACGAAGAGGTGTGGGGTTTTATGTTCTTGAATTTTCTCCTGCTTGTGTGACGATTTGCCTGTCCTCTTAAGGAACATAGTTTTTGGGCCGTATCATCATCTTGACGGTCTTGAAGGCCTGCCTGTAGTTGGTGGGGTAGTACTCTGTAGTCATGTTGTGCCACGTTCCCCAGAAGATCCCGTTCCTGACGCCCTTGTACCTCTTGTGATAGTACTTCCCGTTGAGGTTGGCAGACATGCAGGCATCGAACCACCAGCCAGAGCTGTAGTACGCGCCACAGTTTCCAGAGGGGTACATGTCATTGTCACGGTCAGGGGTGGAGAAGAACTTCTGGTCGTGGTTGAAGTGCTTGTTGAAACTGATGGCATTCCCAGCTGTTCCACTGTAAGAGAGAATAGGTATTTACTCTTCTAGTGAGAGGTTTATGTACACTGGCCATTCCAAAGAATATTGTATTCATTCAAATTTATTTCAAAACTGAGACATATATTTGAATTTCAGTTAATTTGTTGTGTTATACCTATTGTTTTATCTGTACATAGCCTAAAGGATAAACAGAGGACAAATTATGTATTTTCCAGACACCTAGGGTCATTTTATAGCACAATGAAGGTACTATTAACTTCCCTTGCTATGAGAATACTCTCTATATATATCACATATAAAAGAAAATTGACTCCCTAATTCAAAGCCTTGAAATTGGTTCTCTGTCTCTTTAAAAACTCCTGCTATTTCTGAAACTCGACCTTCAGTAAATCATCCCAACATCGCTCCTTTACTACCCCTTTAACAATATTTTTACCAGCGTTGCACTGAGAAGTAGGTCATATAATGCGCTCAGCAGATGTACAGTTCCGCCAGGTGTTTGCTAATTGCTTCTGGCTAGTTTAAAGGAGCTGAGTCACAGGGGTGAGCTGCTCTGGAAAGCAAAAGCTCAAAGGTTTGGAAACTGAAGCTCTGAAGGAGCTGGGCCTCGAACACTAGGTTTACCCAGGCATTTCACACAGTTGATTAGTTGCCATGGGAGATTCAAAGATGTCTCAAACATGCATGACAGAATCAACGCAAAACTCCAAGTATCTTTTTATGAGGGAACGATAGAACATGCTGCGTTCAAAAAAGTTGACTGGATATTTGACCACTCTGCAGCAGAATTGGCTAATAGTACATTTTTCTTTAAGTTAGAAACCTCACCCTTTCTGCTTCAGACACACTTCTGAGTATCAAGCATGATGGTGGTTGTGCCACCATATGGGAGTGTTGAAAGTGGGACTGATGCATTACATAAAAGGAGTTTTGCAATGAACTAGGGCTACCTCCAAGTTTTTTCCACTTCCCTCAACACAAGAGATTGTTGAAACTTTAATAAAATTCGGTATCCTAACAGGACAAAGAAGCCAAATTTAGATAAAACTGGCCCCTGGAATGGATAAAATAAGCTAACAATAACTTCTAAAATAACCACAACCTCACACTGGTTTAAACTATTGGACTGTTTAAAAGCCAGATCTTGGCCAAGGAACCATCTAATTTAAATTACCTCTACCAAGTCTTCCAAGAACAGTGGTCAAATATCCAGCCGCCTTTATACCTGATGATAAGTACATGTTTAAGATCCCCCAAATTTATTACAATTATGCTTCTGTCGAGTGTAAGCAAGCCTTTTGCTTGAAATATAAATCAGCAGTGTGTGTCAGATGCGGCAGCAAACATACAAACTACAATACTCTTACCTGTACCCGCTGATGGAGAGTCGGTAACGCAAGTACTCATTAGCCACGTAGAATTGGTCATACTTTGCATATTCCCGGACATCCTCAAAGTCCTCCAGCTCAATGCGCAGAATCATGTCTTTGGCCTTTGTCAGCAGGTGAATATGGTCATTGCCGAGCCAGAACTCGCTTCTGCCAGACACATTAGCAAGGAACAGGAGAAAGGAAGGAAACCAAGAGTTAGGCATACAGTATAAATGAGCTCAAATACTGGCACAGTTAGAAATTGCGTATATTTATTCAAACAAAATTAACTTATCTCCACAAATGAGAGGGGTGTGGGGATGGGAAGCAAAAGCAGTGAGGAGTGGGACAGAAAAATGGATGAAAGAGGTTATTATTTTTTTAGTAGGAAGGGGTGCTGGAGCTGCAGGCATCAAGAAGTTACCATGGTTATTTCTTAGAAAAAACAACAGGGAAGATAAAAAGAATAAAGATATTGATCTGAAAGTTGAATCCAGATAAAGCAGAAGCCTGGTGCGCTTCTCACTATTACTTCTAAACATCAACAGGCTTGTGTGCTAAATAATTGATTTTACTCTGAAAAGTTTGCAGCCTTGGGGGGGGAAGGGCAGGGATAGGGAAAAAAAAAAGAAGCAGATTTTGCGTGGGCAGAATCTTATTTTACATGTGAAAATCAATCGGTGTTAGTGAAAACAGGTGGCAAACAATCTGTGATATTGAGAACAGGTGGGCTGCGCTATTGTTATGGCTTCGCAGAGCAGGCCGGGCATTTTAAGTTGAGGTTTGAGGGGCAAAATTCTTAACATACACACTCATATCCTGCAGAATAGTCTGTAAATAACCTGCAGATTCTGTGAGTACATCGGTTGCATTTAAATAATAAACTAACTAACTCACGATGAAGGTTGTTGGATGTGGCAATGATTGCAAAGAGACGTTTAATACAAAAAACCCAAGCATTTTGCTATTCTATAAAAAGTAATTTAACAATTGATTTGATATAGATGGATTGTTTTGCAAGACAATTTTATATATAAAAAAAAACTAAGCATCCCCTTTTTGCACTTAGTAACTTCATAAATGATTTGCTTTTAAAATCATTAATTTATATACACATATACAACATTAACCTGGGCATTGATTGCAGCTGGTAAGTTGTATAGTTATCTTACTAGAACACAGCACTTGAAATTATTTTACTTTCTGATGGGTCCTGACTTTTTTTTATTTTCACTTCATCCTATTTTTAGTATGTCTTTTAAAGCAAAGATTAATCATTTTTGGTCAGTTAGCTCTAAGTTACTGCTTGCTTCCAACTAAGTTCTGTTGTGTACAAGGCATGTCAAGTTCTACCAGTGGTGCTTTCACAATTGAAAAACTATTGCTGTAGAATAATCCAGTTAAACTGATCATTGTAAATATGTTTGATTTGCTGGAATGCAGTCAAGAGTCCAGGCATCACACATAGCGCAAGATGTGTGATGCTTCAAATGAGACATCACACAATGCTGATCGACTTTACAGGGCGGACACTGATTCACATTGACAATACACTGACAGTTTAGTTTTTTCTTTTCTTTTTTTTTTTTTGCACTGTCTCTGCCACACAATGTCACGCGCATCAAAACCTGTCACTTGCAGTTTCTGATCTTTAGTGCCAGAAGAATAGAAGCGTCAGTTCGTATAGAAAACATTGACTTCCTTGTGTATACTGCAGTAAAGTGTTCTACATTGCAAGAAACCCCCATAGAACCAACCTCTTAACTGAATTTTTTCTCAATAATGACGCTCTCAGGATGGGATTTTCTGCACTGCCTGCATTCCAATATTAAAAGCGTACTCTAGTTTAGTGCCACAGTCACCATAAAAGTGAGGAGTCAAGCTTCATAAAGCGCTGCATCCTACAAATCGTATAATGCTTTGCAGTTGCAGATTTTATTAGATCCTCCATGCTGTTAAATTCAAAGGTTTATAGTCCAGATCTCTGTCAGGTTAAATTAACCTTGATGTAAATAGGGTTATTTCTCATTCCGTACCTACGAGGTGTTTACTACAAGACCACAGTCAGCATGCTGAAGGGCTGCACTATAACCTCTTTTGTGACCCTATTTGAGCACCATCTTTTCCTGCATATGAGTTTAACAATGTGCCTGGCTGTTTTTTGTTTTTTTTATGCATCTAAAAAAAAATAAAAAAAACATACCTCAGGTTCCCAAACCCTTTCTTGTACTCAGCCCATGTGCGGTTGAAGCTGACGGATCCGTCAAGGCGCTGCTGTATGACAGTCCAGCCACCACCGAAAGACTCCATTTCACAGAAAACCTCAAATGTTCCATTGCGAGGGTCAGGGGTCACTCTGTAAACACCGTTCTTCCTCACCTCCAGGGCGTTATAGTCCGAGCAGTCCCGAGGGGCTACGATGACTGGTTGAAAAATTGAGAGAAAGCAAATTTTTACTGAATGGTATTATTCTCTACTAAAGCAAGGGATTGTCAAGATCAGTCAATATCAGTCTTGATTAAGTTACTCTGGGAAACTTCTGAAGCCATTTTCTACAGATCTCCCTCTTTAACCTATAAGAACTGTATTATGAAAAACTACAGTTTTTAAATCTTGATATAACTTGATAGTGGTAATTAGCATGTCTACTACACCACATTGGAGAAAACATGCAGTTGCAATATTAATGTTGCAATGATTGTATTGATCACAATTGACCTACAGTATATATTTCTAATTCTTATTCCTTTTCTGTCATTACAATTTCCCCATCCCTTTCACTGAGTGTTGGCATCTTAGTCCCAATAAATCTAACTCTGTGGGCATCAAGGACAGTGAGTCCAGGCAATAAGCCAAAAAAAAAATTGGCTTGAGGAATGTGACTGTAGGGAGCCTAAATAAATAAAATCCTACTAAAAATTACATCCAAGCCGTTCTTTGCAATTGTGATATCGTGCAAACTGATATAGCCAATAAAGAATGTGATTCGACATATTGTGTAGTTCCAATATTTAAGTAATCTTGTCAATATTTGGATGAAAATGTTGTACCAAAAATCTAATTCTCTATTTTCCCCTGCCATTTCTTTTTATTCCTGGGTTTCCTGCTCTTTTTTTCTGCGCTGCACAGCAAGTTATGAGTCCAACCTTAAAATATGAACTGAAAGGCCTGTGTCAGGCAGCATTTATGAACTGACAGGGACGGACGTGTCAAAAGTCAGGAACGTGTGAAACTGGATTAGAAAAGCATACTTCCCTCTGAATTCATTTTGACTCTGGGTGAGCAGCATGTGGACCCCACTTGAGTTTCCATTGTTGATGCTGTTGACTCACTGCTGGGGCTGTTCGGCAGGATGGTGAATTAAAACTGACATAAACCTCAGGTAATGGGAGGGGAAGTCTAGACTGAATAATGTGTGTTGAGTGGAAGAAACGTGCTGTTTCCAGATGCTCAGAGACTCATCTACTTTATTCTCCTACACTTAAGCTGCAAAAGGTCTGCTGGTGGCGAGTCTCGCTATGGAGAATGGTTTAAAAGTCAAGTGTGAGGTTAAATTGTGCCCTTGTCACAGTAATGGCTCTGTCAGCACTTGGCATTTAAAGTATTGACCTGGAAATTCTTCCTCTGTCCTGTTCACTTTGTGTCTAAGTGCAGTTTTTGCACTTCACTACTTCCTCCGGGTTTGTCCCCATCCATTTGATGCGGCAGCCAGTGTCCCTGGATGAACCAGGTAGTCTGGCACTGAGCCTTTAAAATCATTTAATTTTAGTATTAGCCATTTACTGATGTCTGAAAGACTGCTAAGTGTCGCTGATTGTTGAGTTAAATTAGAGGACAGCTGTTCTGAGTCATAGAAAGAGAAAATGGCACTAATAGTGTCTGCAACAACCAAAAGAAAACCCTAGTGTCCTCTGGTTGCTATGCAGTTTTGCTTCAAATTTGTTATACTTTATAAAAAATGGACCTCAATCTCCAGCTGAAGTCAACCCATCATGTTAGCTTAAAACATCAAATGATACCGGCCTGAGATCTAAAAATATAGTGCTGTTGTAAATGGGTTGTTGGTGATTAACTTTTACTTTTAAACCAAAAGGAAAAGGCAACTTAAAAAAAAAAACTGCCAGACTTAATCATATGCTTTTGAGCATTACCGACATGAACAAGCTGATTTCTTTGCAGTCTGTCTTTCACTGACTTGCTTGGTATGTGAATGTAAGCTGATTTGTCTGACTGACTGACTGACATACTTATTAAAGACATTTAAACTGCTTAAAAACCACATTGCCTGTTCAGACAGACTATTTTCTCATCATGCAAAATAAATATAAAAACAAGACAGTTGGCCTTGGGGAGCCAGTTGGAGAGGGTGAAAGAGACATGTTTGTGTTATGAAGCGATGGCTGTTTTTTCCTTTGAGGTCATTGTAAGATCAAAAAGAGCAAGAGTGTGTTCAGTTTAGATGGACTAAAACTCATCAAAGAGAAAACATCCAGTCATTACATTTGAAGAAAAGCACATTGTTGATTGCTGAGTAATTGTGGCTTAACGCTTGAACTGCTATCAGCTTGCCTTGAGCATTACTTCCTTGCAGAAATATGCTTATCGGAATTGGCAGCAAGGATGAAAAGAAATGTTTACAGCACTCTGTCAAACTGCCTTTATTGCTCTTTTCATATTGTTGGTCTGTGAAAAATTTACCTAGACTTAAATGGCACTGTTGGTTTATGCTGTGACCATAGTATCTTCTCCATCAGTGGTGGATTACACGTTCATTCAGTACTGTTGTCATGAACTGATGTCAAACTGGTCATCTTAAGATGAAAGTTCAATGATCCAAACTAGTAGTAGCATAAGTTTTTTGCTCAAATTATCTAATTTGTAAATTTTTCCAATTAACTTGAAATGTTTACTTGCTGAATTCTCCATGTTAGACAATTGAATTCACACACATTTGCCTTTACAAATGAACGTTGTACCAAAAAATATTAAAAATAAAAGCAAAAAGATTGTGCTTCATAAAGGATGAAAACTGTTACCAGTATTTCCCATTTTAAGATTAGTTTTTACCCATGGATGACATTAATGTTGCATCTGTACAATATATTTGGTAGATCTGAGCTTTGACAGGTCTAAATGCATCCTTAGCAATCTGGCTCAGCAGGTGATCAAGCTTTGTGTGATAAAGTATCAAATAAAAGGAAATGTATTCATGTGTCATGTAAATTAAAAGCTGAAGCCCAGTAGAACTTTATAATTGATGTACATGCAAAGTTCTTTACTTGATTTAAAATGTCTACATAAAACCAGATTTAGAAGTTAAGGTAAATATTGCTTTTGTTTGTTTGGATTGTTCTTCTAAAACATGAAAGGATGTAAATATCTTAAAATATAATTTGAGTTCAGACGCAATTAAATATTTACCTAAGGCCATGTTATGAAACGGCTCTCTCATCAAAAGATGTTTTCCAATTTCCCTTGTACCAGCTGTTTTATGTCCTCACTTCTTTTTGGATTGACATGAAGCAACATTAGGCAAACATCCTTAACCAGAGGGAGACTAACTTTCAATTTTTTCAGCTTGACGTAATGGATGGTTGTACAAAGACAAGTGTCGCTGGCTTGGCGAACCATCCATGACTTGTGCAATGTCAGGAGAGCCGCCTCAACGACTGCTTGTGTTATTAGCAAGTCTTTCTATGCAGCAAAGTGTAAGAACATGACTGCCAAAAGAAGAGAAGCAAGGGAGGGGACATGGTGAGGTGAACTGGAACAAAAATTTAAGAAGGTAGAAGTTTAATAATAAGCAACAGAGACAAAATATTAAATTGTGAAATTAAAAGAACTGAGTTCTCTGGGGAGGGGAAAGTAAATGAAAGAAAAAGATGCCAGGAACTTGGCACAAAGTTGGGAGATAGAGGCAAGAGAAGGAGACGTGATTCCCTTCACACCACTGTCCCAGCTAATCTTCTTAGAAATAGGCTCACATCTGTTTTCCACATGAAAGCCCCAATACAGTGTCACATCCATTCATGCAGCATCAGGATATTATTCACTTTGTTGTGTGCATTTCTGGTGTGCTCTCATGCAAGGAGTCTTTTACATCAATGCAAAGTGGGATGCATGTGGGGTTTATCTAGGTTGTAGCTGCTATCTATAGATTTAAAAGAGACTATAATAAGATTTTACATTAAAAACTTTTTTAATCTCTTTGTACAGTGAAATCAAGTCTGTTTCTCTTTTTTTGAGTTGCTCCATATGAAGGATAATGGAGGGTAAAAGCACTTGAATTAGTTATGTAAGAGCCAATGAAAATGCAGGTTTTGTGCCTGGCTGTCATATTGCTTCACTCTTGTTCATCATGATAAACTTGAAAGAAATTTGCTTGTCTAAAATAAAACCAAGATGGAATGCAGTGATGGATATTTCCAAGTCTAATCCAAAAATATCTCCTGCAAATTGCTTCAGAGAGGATCTGTATGTCCTGTGAGAAAAATTTGAGTGTTTTCTGAATCCAGATTAGAACAGAAAAAGGTGGCGGATTATAGAAAATATTTGCATTTCCAGGCTTTGACCTCTGTCCATTTGTCTGCAATTTAGCCTTTAGCTAGAGGGCCTATGGACAATGGTTTCTTTTAAATGTAACATCGTTTTATGTCTTGTCCCCTAATTCATCCATTTTTCCATTCCATCCACCTATTTTATCCAGTCATTCTGAATTTCATTCCAGTCATTCATCCATCTACTCCCCAAATGCACACACACACATCCCAGAAGATGATGAATAGTGGTCAGTCCTTAACCTTATGTGTTATAGTGTTAAAGCCTGACTTGTGTTGAATGGTTTGAGTCTGAAATAGCATAGCTTGACAACACAAAAATGTGTAGTCATTTTCATTCCGCCTATTAAAATAGGGATGTTGTACGGGAACATGTAGTGTAGATGCTTTCACTTCCCATTTCAGTAAAACTAAAGTCCTTGTAAGGTGACGGCGATAGAGCAGAGTTTGTTTTTTCAAGTGATTGCAGGGTCCACTTTGGAATGATTGGACCGCCACTGTGCCAGAAAATTCACCTCAACACAACCCAAAACTGCATGAGTAATGTCAGTGCTGAAGTTTACATCTGTGTTGAATTCGTGAAGCAGAAACAAAAAGTGGGGAGAGCTCTTAATCTTCTTCGCATTCATTGCAAAACATGCATGGGAGGAGAACACAACGATAAGAACCTGTTTAAATGACAAAGACTGCTGCGACTGTTGTGCTGTGAAAAATACATCCAAAAGGGTCTTGTGAATGTTATGCTACAAGAATAACACAAATATTAGAGGATTAAAGGATTTAAATTATTTACATAATCACCCCCCAAGAATCCTGAAAGAAGACTGCTTACACTGGGGGCTGTTCTGTGCTGCGCACTGGGTAGTACAGCTAGAGCTCAGCTTGTTGACCACTCCAGTGATGTTCTCCACCCGTCTGTCCACCATAGCCTGCACATTGTCAATGTTGAGCAGGTTTAGTCCCTCCAGTCTGCCCTGTAGAGCTGATATCTGGCTCCTGGCATTGCGCAGGCTGGCCGACATCCTGTTCAGTTTCACCTGAGGAAAAAAGGCCAAAAGCGGGAGTAAAGAAAATTGTTCTTGGCACTAACTACATTGCAGGTGGATTATTATAGGCGCCAGCCAACATGAATTTCAGAATGGGAATGGTGTCTGCGCGACGATTGGCAGTCTGCCAATGAGGCTGTGAGAATCAACAAGCTTGCCGCTCGGCTCCCAATTTCTGTCGCCGTTTCGGCTGTTGTCTAATGCTGATTTCCCATCCATGTTTACAGTAGCAGGAATTTTCCCTGGTGGAATGGTGCCAGTAAAGACCTTGCAGGTCTTTAAGCATCTGGTCTGTTTATGTTCCACTTGGGTGCTTTTGACTGGGCAGATCTAAGATGTTCCCAATGTTTTTACAGCTCATATTTTGTCCATTTAATTTGGTAATTCTGTCTGAGCTTTAAAAAGAGGACCAATCTCATAGACTTACTGAATGTGATCATATTTATGATTGAAGTAAATGAAATGGTGCATTGCTGTCATTGCAGTGCTTGTATTGCCCCTACAAACTACGGGGGTCGGAGTTAGGGTAAATCCAAGCTGTCACATGTTACAAGTCAAATTTGTCACAATGACATTTTGTATAGGTCAAAGTAAAAAAACATACATCAAATATATTTTTCATTTTGAAGACGTTTGCCTCTTACCTGCATCTCCTGCATACTGCTTGGGCTTGGCGTGATTTTCCCAAAATTGGAACCTTGCCCCAGTCTGGCACTGTCCAAAATAGCTCCAGGAACCATTCCATCTCCCCTCTCCTCTTGGCTGGACCCCCTCTGAAGATTCAGTTCTGCATCTTCTCTAGCATCCCCTTGAATGGGAATCTGTGTCTGTCCCTGGTCAGCTTGCTGATATCCAAAGACCTTATTGCTCCGTTCCCCACGGCACTCCTGGCACCCGCTTTTCAGCTTGTTCACCACCTCTTTGAGGCTCTGCAACTCCTTCATCGTCTTCTCCAGCAGCCTGAACTGCTTGGGCAGCTGAATAGTGAGAGGAGGCAAGGTGAGCTGGTAAGGGCATTCCTCGCTGTCCTCGCCCCCAGCTCCAGAGCTCCCACAGTGGCCAGAGGGTCGAAGTTTCACGGGGCAAGAGGTGGAGTGACCAGATTCAGATCCAAGACTGTAAGCTCCTCTGGTGTCCCAACGCTGGTGAGAGTTGACGGAGTACTCTGCT
Organism: Brachyrhaphis terrabensis; assembly: GCA_903067065.1. Taxonomy (NCBI): domain Eukaryota; kingdom Metazoa; phylum Chordata; class Actinopteri; order Cyprinodontiformes; family Poeciliidae; genus Brachyrhaphis; species Brachyrhaphis terrabensis. The sequence continues at coordinate 27,612 of CAEGAG010241089.1, read as the reverse complement.
GCCAGGGTGGTTTGCGGCACCAAGGTGGCCATGAGCAGGAGAGTGGCACAAATGCAGAGCAATGTTGTCCTCATTTTAGCAAGACTTGTAAAAGCAAAACAAGCCTGGAGGTTGACAAGAGTGGATGCAAGTGCCTCAAAAATCAACTTGCGGTTTGACGGAGTTGATTTTAGGCGAGTACTTGCCTGAAGATTCTAAGTAAAAAGCCTACAAGACCGCTCGTCCAGTATCTCACTGGCTTTGGTGTGTTGCTCTGTTTGTATCTTTCCGCGCGTTTGTGTGTGTAACCGCAGCCTGCAGGAGGAGGAGAGCGCCGGGGAACTGCTGCTGCCTCAGATAGCTGTGTCATTAATATCAGGACATAGGAGGGAGGGAGAGTTAGAGAGAGGGATGGGAGAGAGCGAGTGCTGAGTTTAGGAGAATGGGAGGGGCAGTACGATTGCGTATTACAAAACACTTTCCACAGCATTGAGAGAAAGTATAAAGATGGAGAAAGATTAGACTGAGGTGTGACATTGGGAAGGAGAGGCAGTAAAGAGGTACACTGGGAGCATATAGTGAGAAAAGCTGGGTCTTTCACTGTCACTCAGGTAATATTGCCCACTTTCTTCACTGTGAAGGCAGCAACTTTCTCAAAGGAGTAAAGCATCTCTGCATATTAATTATCAACTCAGCAGACATTAGGTGATGCTGTCTTCATGCTTTGGGAATTTAACTGTCTCTAAAATTTCACGACCCTTTCAGTGAGCCTGTTCAGACTCTTGAGCTTATTTGGAAGTTTCCCTCATGTCTCAAAATTAGTTTCTGGAGTGCACAATCTTAATTTTAACTGTAAATGTTATCTTATAATTTGTTAGCATAAATCTGTTATATGTATATTTCAGCCTTTCCTACCAATTCATTCTGAAGAAATGTATTTGAAATATTTTTTAAATTCAAATCTGGCTCGTGATCACCAAGACTTCATAACAGCAATTGGATGTTATCCAGTCTGGTTGAATGTAAATGTAAACATTCCTTTTAAAGTGCAAGATTTTCACTTTGTATAAATTGAGGCCATATAAAATAATTTCAAAGCTTTTAACAGCAGCAGAAAACTGTTACATTGCATATAATGTAATACTTGTGTGCAATTTACGCGAAACCAATCACGGCAGCATAGCAAAATGTGAAGATGCTTAGCTATGACTTATGAATTTTGACTCCAGACGATCCACGTGGGTCTGGTAGAAAAAGATTGAATATCTGGGAAAGCCCCTAGCTCACTTTTAAGAACGATACAGGATTTGTGATGCTAAAGGCATGTTTGTCTTCTAAAGACTCTGGAAATCACTATATATTAATGGCATCATGGACTATTTAGTACTAGAAAAGATATGATCCAAAACATATGGCAGTATAAACAAAGAAATTAACAAATTTGTATAATTCCTGTCTTTCGTTTGTTCATCCTTACATCAAATTTTTACTTCCTAGTCTTAAGGATATGTTCGGTAAACAAAATACAGAAGATATTTTTTCAAATGGCAGTTTGGCAGAGCTTAGGAGAGCTAACTAATTTGCAGTCTCTTCCTTGTTCTCCAAGGCGCCATTGGCTGATAAGATTGCATGTTTTAATTGCTGTGGTGTCACTAGTGATGGGTTTATGAATTGGTTTGTTTGCTGAAACATGAACAATAAGACAATAAAGTCTTGTTCAGCAATGGACAGCAGACTTGTTTTGTATCTCACAATAAGATATATAGTAGTCTTCCTCTTTGGAGTGGGGGATTGTTTAGAATTGCCATAAATGAAATAACACTTTGATTGGCATGTTCATTAAGTAACCATCTTATAGAAATTAAAAGACAGTATGAACAAATTAATTGTGCAGAGTAGTTGACCACATTTTCTTCATGAAGCAATTCTCTTCATGTTGATCTGCTTTGAGTTGATTTCAGCTTGCAATAAAATTCTCAGCTTGGCACAATTTGTTTTTTTTATGTAGAAAAAAATGGGATGGCAAATTAGTTCAGTGGCTTAAGGTCACTGAAAATGCACTGGCGGGTTCTTTTTTAACTATTATGGATATTTTAGATGAGTTACAACCAATTGTTGAACCTTATATTCAGAAGAAGTGGCTGTGGAATAATGGAGGAGATTTTTACCCTTGCATAATCGCAGAGGGAATCTCTGCAATTATGCACCTCTTTCTTCAAACTTGTCTCCACATGTTTTATAGATCTATAAGTAAACGGACTATTATTGGGTCATTTTGTGATGGCATAATGTCTTCCAACACCATCTAAAGAAAACACAGACATGTAATTCCTTGATGGAGAAAAAAGAAAATGGAAGACTCTGAATACAAGACAGTGAAGTGACTATTTCATGAACTCTGAGTAAAGCCACTGATCTTCTGCATTGAAAGGACTACATTCTCTCCAATATTTGGACATTTTTCATCCAGGTGGCTGGAGATAAAAATTTCTGGGGTTTTGTTCTTGGATTTCTTACCTCTTCCTTCTTACTTCAAACTTGGATAAATTGAAGAAGATTGATGGATCCCTGATTTCAGTGACTTTGGTCACTGAAATATCCAAAAGGATAACATAACAAGGAAACGTCTCATAACAAAGGGATTCTTTCTTGCTGCAGGCTCCCTTCCAATTCAAAAAGCAGAAAGGACATGAAGGCATAAAGAGGTTTTGTCTCTCTCTATCACACAGTGGAATGCAGTGCTATGCCTCATGGCCGTCGTCATTTTTTTTATCCCCCCCCTTTGGGTGTAGACTACTAAAGCCGCCAGCTTGTTTTTGATATACATGCCACAAACCTACTGGACTTAAACTCATATTCATTACTGATTGCATCCCTGCTTTCTGATGCAGGGAAATATAAACAATACCTGCGTAAATTCCTTTTTAGTGATTGTTTATCCCTCACTTCAAAGGTGTGCTGCCACATGTAAGCCTCGTGCAAGCATTTCAGGAAACAGCCAATCCCCTTCACTGCAGCAGATCAGTTCTGGCAGCAGAATAAGAGAGGGTTGCAGAAAGCGCCTCGGGCGGCTTCTCACAGATAAATGCTCGGTGTACAGCCAGGATGTTTGTTCATTCACTGATGTCATCTGCGCTGCTAAAACATAAACACTGGCAGCTACCAGGACTCTAAAAATGGTCATTTATTTATATATATATATATATATCTTTTGTTATTACCAAAGTTCCTCTTACGGAGTTTGTACATTTTGAGACGTAAGGTCATCTTTTGTAGTCTGTTGACCTTCGGTGATTGCACGAAAGCAAAAAAATCTGAACAAATCATGTTAACGACCCACATCAGCCGTCCAATTTATATCTCCGTCCTTTCAGACCTTGGAGCATTGTGCGTTCTTATGACAACAGAGAGGTGAACAATTTATATGGGGTGAATCTAAAGACACAACCATCCATCCTCGATTCTTAAAGTTGGGGCGAGATACGAGCCCACGAGGGCGTATATACGATCGGTGCGCCAGTGTGTACGTACCGTTTGGGAAAACTTACTACACCGTCCCACCGGCGATATCCTCAGTTCTGCAGCTCTGCGATACAGGCGAGGCTATCCCTCATTACTCGCCCCCTCCACCAACCTGGCTCTAAAGATAAGAGAGGAACGCCACCTGTCCTTTGTTTCTATCTCTGTTTCGTACCCTCAAATCTCTTGTTGCAAGGGGAGAAAATTCACAACTCCTGGAGATAATTTCACCTATAATGTTTGCCAGTTGATGTTTGTGCGAGGCTTTGCTTTTTTTTGTCCTAGTTCTTTTTCTTTTTTTTGTTTTAATCCTTCAATCACTAAGCTATAGTGTTTGTGATCTTGAACAATGTGTCCTAATCATTAGCTATGGCCCATTTTCAGTGAAAACTCTTCAGTTAGATCTGCTCGATTTTCTTCTCTTTTAGTCATTGACTGAAAAATAAGTTTATTTGCCTCCACTTGCTCTAAATCCTTTTTAAAAAGGCCTCTTTTATCTTGTTTGTCTTTTTTTAAATCAAACTCATTGTTCAAAGTTCAGATAATATATGAAATATTTTTTCTTAAAGCAAAAATTCCTGTTAGAGCAAAAACAAAAACTTCCTCTTGTTTAAAAAGTTCAAACTTTTATTCAATCTGAAGCCACAAAAACTAAAGTAGTTCAATTGTTCACTTCTAAAACTTGATTCTCCCTCAAAATAACATTAGACTTTTGAGCTGTAAGCAGTTTACTTGCGTGGGGGTGTGTGTGTGTGTGTGTGTGTGTATATATATATATATATATATATATGTATGTATGTATTATTTTTTTCCAAAGACAATGAATTTCTGTAATGAAAGTTGACTCGACAAACACACTCAGGAGGACTCAAACACAATAACCATAACTTTTTTCTTTTTTTAGTTTGATTAAATCTGTTCCTCAGATTTAATCCTCTTCTTCCTTTTTGTGTTTCTCGTTTCTGTTTATGCATGTAGTGCAGATTTACTATAATTGTTACTTCAGGGCACTTTAAATGTCTGTTCGTAATTTTTTTTAAATATATATAACCCAATTTGGCCCATATTAAGTTCAGATCTATGTATTTCATTCCAATTCAATCATACCTTTAAAACAGCGTCCATTTCTCCAGGCTGATTTACCATCTGTTGGAACTAGCACATCATAGAAAAGACTGGATTAGACCGGTTAATCCAGGAAAATTAATTGTTGTACTGTTGTTGGCATACAGTCTAAACTTCAGGGTACTTTTTATGGGGAACACGGCAACTGCTCCATTAGTGGCTCTGCCCAAGAAAGAGACACAGAAGCATTTGAGCAGATGTACTTTCTATTCAAAAACAAATCAAATGTCAACAACACACTAGCATTGACCCCGTGGCCACAGTCATTATTAGTAAATTAGAATATTTTTGAAAAGTTCTTTTAGTTCAGTATTTCTATTTACTAAGTGAAACTCAGACAAATTAATCTCACACAGTCTGGTGTTTTCAACCCTTTTCTTCTGGTAATTGTGATCATTTTTTACATACAGCTAAAGGAAACGCAATATTTAAGATTGAAATATGACATCAAACCATAAAAAACCCACATTTCTATTATGGGAATATGAGCATAATGACGTTATGATTACACCTTATCGGAACACATTCTAACTTTCTGAATCGTAAAGTATATTCTACATTAAACAAAAACTGCTTTTCAAATTTATGATCACCATTTCTGTTTTTTCAGATGTTGTCCTCGGGCAAAATTAGCCAGGCTACATTCACAAAGGTGAAAGACGGCTTTGAGATACTTCAGGATACTTTAAAGAGGTACGTTATTTCATTTTTGTCTCATATTGGGTTCAATATTTGTCTGTACAAGTCATTTAAATTGCTTCTAAAGCTTGACAAGAGGTTTGTCTTTTGCTCATGTTTTGAGATTAACCTTTAATAACATAACTGTAAATTCTAATTGAGACAATTATGGATGAATTCATCTATTTTAAAAAATGCATTGCGATATCCTGACTCATTCTGATCCTTTGTTAAAAATGTCAAGTTATCTATGAAAAAATGACACTTCTTTTATGAATTAAACAAAAAGATTTAACTTTGTAAATTTAGTTTGCTGTGTTCCCAGCTGCGTTGTGCCAATTAATTGTGACTTGGAAACTGAACCGCAATAATTTGAAAAGATTTTCCTGTGGCTAGAGGTTTATAGAATGTTGCGTTACATTAAGATTTGGTTTTAATGAGAGAATTACTAAGTTATTTAATACTACATTAGTATTTCAGTTGTAATTATTAGAGTATAACCAGGCATGGAAGGCCAATTAACATGCTTTCTTGAAGGAAATTAAAGCCACACTGGGGTAATATTTTTTTTCTAGCAAATATCTGCAAGAAGTAGTCCATGCTTGTCCTCAGTTTTCTTCCTGTGGAAGAATTAGAACAGAATTATACGGCTGTATGTGATGTAATGTATTTTTCCCCCTTTTTATTCTGCTCTTCTGCAGTGCGCAAAGTTCTGAGATGCAGCTTTTGAGAGAGGCAAAGAGGTGTCAGGCTGAGCTGGAGCGGCTCCAGGTAGAAGTACGGGGCCCCCCTGAGGAACCCGACGGTGAGGTCAGCAAACTGAGGCGACAGCTCCTGCAGGCGCACAATGAACTGCGAGCTGCTGAGGACAGAGAGCACGCAGCACGGCACGGACTGCAGCGGTAAGACGGATGCGTGCGTGCATTTGTGCGTTTACACACACGTGCAGCCACTGCGCATAAAATGCACACATTGCAAATGGAAACTTGAGCAAATGCAAACTCGAGACACCTGAGAGGAACACAAGGGACAGAACAGAAGACAGAAGTGAAATTAGAGTGCAGGAGGAGGAAGTTATGTGTGGTAGGAAAACTTGCGTGCACATTAAGACACACACACAAACTCACACAGCTGTAACTAGGGACCAAACACTGAGGTGAGCTTCATGAGGCAGCATCTTTTTATTGACTTATGATAGAGGTGAAGGTGAAAGAGAATTGGACACGCACAAATATTCATAGAAGTGTCGCTTTTTTTTTTGTTTTTTCAGACCATTTCTATTCACTCAAGAAAAACAAGAGAATCAATATTTTCTGAAGATTGTTTTTATTAATCGCCTCATAGGAGATTTCCAGTGAACTTGTTCCAGTTCATTCCAGTACTAGTCTGAGTTCTCAGCCCTATCATTTTCTACTCCAACATTCTTTTACTTTTGTTCTCTAGAGCCCCTTTCCTCATCTCAACCAATTCTCCTCCTTATTGCTGCAGGTTTTTTTTCTTTCTTCCTCCCTCACCTCTTCCAAGAGTCCCTCTGAAAGGTCAAACACGCCCAAAGTTATGGAAAAGAACCACTTGCTCCAGTATCTCTGTACACAAACTTCACTTTGTGAAGAGTCAAAGGGAGGTTAGCAGAAAATTGCTAGGCAACATGATAACATACCCCGCTCTTTCCAGAATTTTTTCTGCCAAATATTTTGGCTTCTGACCCTTAAACAGTGCAACATGTGTTCTCAACCACACGTTAGGGGTTGTATATGGAAAAATGTTGGGCAATTGTTTGGTTCTGAAGTGGAATGAAAATACTTGGTGCTTCCAGGTTTTGTCATCGTAGAAACATGAACGTCCATGTGATTTATTTGGAATTTATACAATGAATCGACACAAAATGGCACATAATCTTGACGTGGAGGAGAAAGAATGTATAGCTTGTGACATTGTTTTACTAATAAAAATGTTAAATATGGTTCGCAGTTATGTAAATCTGTGATAAGCTCTTTTTACAGCTTTTTACAAAAAATGTTGCGCTAATAGTCAATCGATCGTGTTTTACAATTTTTTTTGTCAGATATAAACTTGGTGTCGCTCCACTACACAACATCCAATACATTGAAATGTCTATAAACGCTTTTAAAAGTCGGAATTATTACATTGATCATTGGATGACCTTTATTCTTAAGGATTTTTTCTGCTTAAACTGTGGAGAGAAAGCGAAATTACAAACATAATCAAGAGAAGAAGATGGCAGATGACGTTTGGCTGACGAACACTTATTTAATTATCATTCTCGCTTTACAATTCCCTCTGTGTTGCATCTACATCGTTAAACCATTCCCTGGGTAGAAGTGTTTGTTTGCTAAAGATGTGATCAGAAGGAGGCTGTGGTTTGTTAGAGCAGGCTCTGGTACGGAGAGTCAGTGGCTCGGCAGTAATTTAAATATTAAATAAAAACCACTTGCTCTGTGTTCTCTGTAATATCTGCAATAGATATTCAGAGAGCAAGTTATTCATGGCTTCTTTTTCCACCAGTGATCTCTCTTGTGTTCTCAGTATCTGTTTCTCCCCTGGTTCCAGCTGCAGCTCTTCTATCTCCCCTCTTCCTGACTTCTCCTTGGCTTGTTTTCCTCTTTCGCCTCTTTTCCGCACAGCTATCAGTCCGCACATGACAAGCAGACGCTCACCATGAAAATGCCCCCTCTTTTTTTTTTTTTTCTTTTTTAAAAAGAAGAATAATCATATATTTTTTATCTCTACTCATACAGACCCACAGGAATTCAGCACTCCCCCCCCACACACACACCCCTCCATCCTCTAGTCCCACATTGCAGCATTCCTGCAGTTTTCTCTGTATCAGTTAATATCCAATATTTCAGCTTGTCAGGAAGATTAATATCATTTGCCTTGTGAAATGTGCAGCTGTACAGTATGTGCTGTTGTAAGGTTTTTCATAATGACAAAGCTGACTTGAAATTATTTCATACAAACTTTAATCGACTGCTCAAAAAGCATCTGCCTCGGGGAGATGAAAAATTCATAGAAATTATGTTCTCATAGGCTCATTCATAGTGTGTGCCCAAGATTTATGTGCTTCTCTAAGATCTAGATTGTTGTGTGTACTCTGAGCCATTTGTATGCTACCTGTGTCTTCACCAGTAGAGCCTAAAAATACTTTTCTTCTTATTTCAGTGGAAGGCTAATTTACAAGAAAATCCATATTAGTCAAATTCTAAAAAATGCTTGCAAGTTCTTGTGCTTTCCTCTTTCCTTTGAATCGGGAACTGAAACATGGTTTCTCTCTCTCTTAACTACGTCCCCACCCTCCGTCCCCCATCGCCTTATCTGGCTTCTCGTCACCAACATGCAGTCTTTGGGAAGAGAAGCAGCATCTGGAGAGAGAAATTCAAACACAACCTGCTGTAAGTTCATCACTGCACCATCCTGGACTTAGTTTCAGAGGCAAGGATTACAGCTGTGATGGCAGTTTTAACAGAGGATAAATATAACTTTTGCTTTAATCCTCCAACTGAGACTAATCCTTTGTGAACTTTGTGGATTTTTTTTCTACAAAAAATATATGTTCTTCATCCCAAAGTTTGTAAAGGTTTATGCTGTGGAAATGTGTAAAAACATCGTGTTTAATTGCTGAACTGTAATTCCAAACTGGCCCTGGCGTCATGTGCATGAAATACCACAAGATGTTTTTCAACAAGATATTAATCCAAAGCGTATGATGAAATCCATTCAGATATGGTGCGCTAGTCTTGCATGTTCAAACTAATGAATAAATGTACAAAAAAAGGTTGACTTCTCTCTTAATTTTTTATGTGTGTGATTAGACTGCCTTAATAAAAGATTTATCTGAAGGATTTTGAAAAATCTTTACCAGGGGTGCCAATTATTGTGGAGGGTACAGTAAATATCTATTATGTATTATTATCTTTGTTTAATTAAGGGGGGGGAGACATTAACTCATTGGCTCATTGTGCTGCTCTTCAGTATTAGGTGAATGTTGTGCTTTGTGTAAAGAACTCTAATGCCACAGGGCTTGTTAAATCCCTATAATTTAGTCTTTTCACTCATAATGTTGTGCAAATTTGTCAAATCTAGCAAAGCCACCCTACATTAGCAACAACAAAGACATCCATTTTGTTGATTAAAATATGATTGGATTTGCACGACTGGACCAAAGCCCCTTAAGGAACTCTCAAAATGTTGCATCAAAATATATATTTTGCAGATTTTGCTTTTGAAGAGTAGCGTTTGAACTTTGAACAACTTGAACCGGCAACTGGCCCTGATGTCTTTCAAATATGTACCGCTGAACCGTTTTTACTTATTTTGCAATTTCAGATTATTCCAAATGTTCTTCTCTGGGTTGTTGTTGTTTCTCTAAAGGCAATTTTTTTTAATTACAGATTTGGAGTCAAAAAATGGCCATGAAACACATTTCCTTCTTGTAGATAAAAGCAATCGCATATCTACCTCGCTCATATAACCCACGATGGTTTATGTGAATTGTGTGCACAACTTTTAAAATAAACTGATGTAATATTAATCAGGCATTTCTCTATGCTTGTTGAGAACACATTGTGTAGAGGATGGAGGAGGGATGACTTTCATTTTTTAATTATTCCTTGCACCAAAACCATCAGATGTGGCTAAATGAAAACAAATTTGCAAATAAGAGTGAGTGGAAATATTTCAGCAACATTGGGTGGAAAACATGCCATTGCAAATGCTTGGGTGGCTCAACGAGTTTTTAGTTGAGTGGGGACAGTCGTCATTTAAAACACAGATTTACTGTGGGTGAATGTTCAACATACTACGGCTGAAGCTACAAGCTAAACTCTGTCTGAATATTGGTGCAGCCATGTATTTCTGGACATTTTAAGGCTTAGCAGGAACATCCCTGTGATTACAGCAGTGGAAAATAAATGAATAACTCGAACATTAGTTGGCTCTTTATTATTTTTTACCAAAGGCTAGTGTTGAAGGTCCAAACAGCCTCCTGTTGCTCCAGATCCGCAGGTTTCAGACACTTAGTTTAGACTAATCCTTTTAGTTACAACCAGCAGTAATGCTAGGTGTGTGTAAACCCAAACTCTACAGGGTGGCCCATATGTTTTCATAAATAAAAAAAATAAACATTTCATATTGGACAACCGTTTGTATTTTTGTGGGACTCTGTGTAATCGCTGCACATCTTGGACCACTGTGTGGTTGATCTGCAACATTTCCAGTTTTCTGAAACTTGCAAATAAGTTTTGCCTCAGTGTCGTGTGTGATGCTCGTTCCATGTTTTGTGTTAAAGTTTCGTGCAACCATGTGACTGCTTCCCAATTCAGCCATCAGTATAATTTCAATTCTTTGCTCTTTTGTCAAATGCATCTTCTTGGGTATCTGAAATATAAAAGAAATATACATTTTACATTCTCCTATGTATGGAAACTTATGTCCCACCCTGTATAAAGAGAAGCAGTAACAACCTCTGCTGGATCCTCTCCACTGATCTTGGGTTAATTTTGTCGGTGTATCCTCCAGGAGCTGGAAAGCAACACAGACATGTTGAAGGACAAACACGATGCTCTGAAGAAAGAAGTGGCCCAGAGACAACTGGATGTCAGGTAATTAATTCATTATGAAGTCAGAACTTGTGGAGGCTTAGCTTCATAATTCAGTTTTATTCTGCTGGAGGAAGTTCTGAGTGTGAATTTGTCAGTGTGCAGCCTGGCATGATCTTTGGTGGGTTTTCAGTTTTACAATTTTTTTTATTTTTATTTTTTTGCCTGTGTATCTACATGTGGCACTTTTAACTTGGTCGTAAAAGAAAAAAAGTGTTGGATTATTTATTAGGGCCTTGCGGACATTTTTACACTCTTTTAAACTTTCTAATGTTACAACCACAAACTTCCATTTATATTGATTTGTTTTTCTTTATGTAGTGCAAAATTGTACTATAGGAGTATTTTTGGTAAAACAAATCTGAAATGTTTGCAGTGCATTTATATTCAGCTCTCTAGAGTCGATACTTTGGAGAATCACCATCCTGATTTTACAGCTGTAATATTTTGCATTATGTTTCTACTGCTTGTGTAAATCCAGAGATGGTGTTTTTCTCCTATATTTTGTTGCAAAAATAGTTTGTCTGGCTGCATGGAAAACATCTGGGGATTTATGTTTATAAGTCTTCCCAAAGTTTCTCAAGCAGATTTAGGTCTGAACTTGAGTTTTTCACCACACACTACAAGCAAAAAATATTCATCTTGTGAATCTTGTTCCATATCAGTCTACCATTTTTTTTTTTTTAATAATTGCTTTCTGTAACAAATTATTCACCTGAGTTATGGATGTTTGCCACCACTATAGTTACTCTGGTTTTGTTTTATCTTAAGTTTGGAAGTTTTTTTTTCTTTCTTTACTTACTTTTTGATTGTGGAGAAGATTCTGTGACTTTTCAATTAAGCTTTTATTTTTGCATCTTTGCTTCCCGTCTTCCTATAATCGAGTCTGACGTCAACATGGAGACGTTAATTTACATCAGTCTATTTTTTTTTCTTTCTTTGATGTCTGCTTTCTTCCTTTGCCTTCATGATTCTGCTTGTTCTCCAAATTTTCCAGCAAATCCCTGCAGCATTCATTGGACAGATGTACTCACACAGATTAAAGTGGACTACACGTAGGACTTGAGTGACTTCTGAAAATGCTGGATTATATTTTTGGTTATACTCATTTGTGAAGCAATGTGTGATTTTTATTCTGTTTCATCGCTATTCCCCACTTTGGGCTAGTCTATTGCATAAAATCCCAATAGAATACATCAAAGTTTGTAATTGGAATGTGGAAAAGAAAAAACAAAGCCGAAGGTGTGAATAGTTTGATAAAGGAAGTGAACATGTTAAGTGTCCTCAGATAAACCAGCAGCCAGAGACGGGTTTAACGTTTGCTGCCTTGGGCTCCAAACCTCCAATGAAACAAAATGTGTTGAATATGTTACATAACCTGGTTGTAGATGTCCACATTTTTTTTAAATGCATGTTTTTGTATCCTGTCCTCTTAAAGACTCATTATTCTATCTGCTAAATTCTGTTAAAGGAAAAATAATTCTGATGAGAAATGCATTTGTATACCCCTTTGCTTCTGTTGCATGTGCAGAACTCTGATGGAGGATTTGGAAACACTTGAAACGCTGCAATTAAAAGAACAAAAAGAGCTGGAAGAAAAGATGGAGATCATCGAAATCAAAGAGGTTTGTGTGTGTGCGTGTGTATGACTGAGCTCAGCCGGTGGCCTTAAAACCATAAATAAAATGCATACAACTCATCAGATTTCTTACATCTTTGGTCGCATTCATCTACATTGTTGTTTCAAGGCTGAGAAAGCCCAGCTTGCCTGCATACCTAACCGGATAATACAGGAAACTGAAAGAAAGCGCTCTTTATGGGAGTAAGTGAATTTAATTCTTTTACAATTTTTACATACGTTACTGCTAGTACTCTAAACTAACTTCTCTACATTTTGTGTTCAATTGTCTTACACACAATCAAACTTCCTTTGAAGTACAGAAAAAAAAAATTGCAAGTCATGTCCCATAGCTCCTCGTATTAGCTGTTGTTTTGGCTGTATTTGAAAATATTCTTGGTTGACAACATTGATGCGTATCTTTTTTTTTAGGCTAATATAGTTGATAAGCTTCTGCTCCAAAGATGTTAAAATATCAACTATTTTAAAATCTTACTTTATTTAAGTTTTAAAATATCTATTATGCTTCACTAAATCATGTGAAATGTGTCTGAAAAATGATCCCAAATTAAGATGAATTGGAGTTGACCAGAGGGGGGCCAAACAGGGGTAGACCTGAGTGCGAGGAGAAAGAAAATGTAAATTTGATTGTCAAAGAGAAAAGAAGATTGCTGGCAAAGAAAATGGACAAAGTTGGAACACACCAAACATCAGAATGAGCAGGTTGTTGTGATACGTTTCATAAAGATACAGATTCAACGAGATATCACAGCTCACAGTTCCTGCTTCATAGAAGTTGAGTGAAAAAAACCCCCCATAATGTTAGTGAGTTTTTGAAACTTTATAATAAAATTCAGTTAAAACTGCTGATATTTTTATTGTGAAATCATGAAACCGTTTACAACTTGCACAAAATAACCAGGAAAAGCATTTTTTTTCCATTTGACAAATAAAAATCAGCAGATTTGTTATTACTTACAGGTGGCAGCAATAAGCCCATTCTGCATCTGTCTGGGATTCATTTGTGTTACAATGGGTCTGTTGATTTTTTTTTTTCCAGTCTCTAACTCAGGGTTCTCAAACTCCAGTCCTTGAGGGCCGGTGTCCTGCAACTTTTAGATGTGCCTCTGCTGCACCACACCTGAATAGAATAATTAGGTCATTAGCAGGACTCTGGAGAACTTGTCTACTCAAGAAAGAGGTAATTAAGCCATTTCATTCCAGCGGTTTTGTACCTGTGGCACATCTAAAAACTGCAGGACAGTGGCCCTCGAGGACTGGAGTTTGAGACCCCTGCTCTAACTGGATCATTTCCTCTTTCTTTGCTTGATGTCTTCTGACAGCCTTCAAGGGTCGCCTCTTAGTGAGTTTATTAAGAGGCGACCCTGTGCCTTATTTTGCTTTCGCCACTGACGTTTGGTTTTCGGAGGTTGCCATAATCTGAGACATGCGAGATGTCATCAGCCTGAAACTCTATTTCAACCATGTGTCTCTGGCATTAATTATTTATTTATCCCCGATTCTAAATTTACATTTGGCTTTCAAGTAAGGCTGGGGACCTGTCTTCGTGAGCATCATAAGCTATGACTTGGAAATTTAAAAGCTGAAGGATTCCCATGGTCGCGTTTGCACGATGACTTTTACAATACATGCTCTCACAATACCTGCCAGAAATTTGTTGTAAATGCATTTTCTCATCTCACTAATTAAAACTCCAGAGTGGCAATGAAGAAGATGGACTCCCTGAACACAGAGCTTTCAGAAACAAAGCATAAGATGAGGAGTGTGAATGAGGGTAATCAGTTGCTGGAGGTGATGAGGGAAGAGGTGATGCAGGAGCTGGAGCGGCTCAGGGCTCGGATTGAGGCGCGGCAGAGGGAAAACAGACAGCTACTGAAGAAGCAGGAGATCTGCAGGGAGGAGTCGTTTGAAATCATGGGCAGCAGGTGGAAACTTTTTGTTTCTCTTAAGATAAAAAGGATGAAATATTAACTGTGTTTACCAGAGTGCACTGCTTTGTTTTCCATCTTTTTAAATGTTGCAAGATAGTATTGTTTATGTCAATGTGTGTTTTTTTTGTTTGTTTTTTTTTCCCTATCCAGGGGTATTTTGGAAATGAAGCTGCACAACCTCATGACTGACAGGAAGCAGCTTTACGAGAGCCGATCTTTGCAGCTCCGAAAGAAAAATAAGTAGGTACCCAGAATCCATCTTTCCTTTTACAACAACACAAAAAGGAGTAAGAAACTCCTTTTTGTTTCCTTCTGGGTATTTTGCCTTACAGAGTTACACAGGTTCAAGTCAACATTGAAAGGAATTCATTGTCTTCCACAGAACACACAGCCTAAAGGGTTTTTTTTGTGAACCTTGTATTTCTCTTCATTAGTCGCTCTCTAATCTGAAATAACAGCTACACCTCCTTGTAGCTGTTAGTGCCATGACAGATGGTTCTGGTCCAGACCTAAATATGTCTGACACATTTTAAACTTGTATTTGTCACTATAAAAAAATAACAATTTTCCTTCCACTTTGAATTAATAGACTAGCTTGCAGAAGTTTTACATAAAATCCTGAAACAATACAATAAAATATGTCCTTGTAATGTGTGACAATGTGAACAAGTTATGAACACTTTGGTAAGAAAATGGTCACAGCAAACTAGCTTTAAACAGATGGTGGCTGGAACTGAGTTTTTGTTTTTTTAACTAAATCTAATCTATGTTTCCATTTCTCTGTATTGCCTGTCCTGTGACGTTTATATCTGGAAGGAATCCATGAACCATATCAACCAGCGATTTTTATCAACTTAGAATTCTTGTGGAAAGATGTAGAAAGTAGAGCCTGGTGATGGATGGAATAAATATTTCAAATGTTGTGTTTTTTATTTTTCCTCAGGCAGGTGGAGGCCCTCAGAAGGATGGAGCATGCCGTATCCATGACCACCGAGCAGCTAGCGTACACGCAATCCGTCTACAAGAACATACAGTCGCAAGTGGTGTGTGAAATATTTTCATGTATAGAAAAAAAAACATCTGTATGTTACTGGTGTGTTTGTTTTTCCACAAATATAGCCTTTATAGAAGACTGGGAAGAAGAAAAATACACGCAAAGTGCATCAACGGTGTTTCAATCAGAAAAACCATGAATAAATAAATATATATATATATTAATTACACACATGTATGTTTGAATGCTTTTATTTCCATTTTATATAATAGTTTGCCTCTTACAGGTAATAAAAATGACATTTAAAATTAGAAATAATATCAGGCCAATAAAAACGTTTTAAACAGAAATTAGGTTTTAATGAAACATATGTTTGATACCTGCTATAAGGTCATTAGTTTCAGAATGTCATTTTTATCATTTCTCATTTGAACACATAATTTATTGTCTGTAGTTTGCAGCCTGTGGTCAAGAAAAATTGTCTATAGGCTGCATTAAAAAACAGTATATTCCCTACACAGTTTATGTCATTCTTCATGGAAATGTCATAAATATATTGAAAATGCTTTGAAAAATTGCTAAGACTAGCAATTTTTTATTACGTGTATATTTTACAACATTTAAACATTAATCAGTACTTTCACTGAAAGAATTGATTAAACCCTTTAAGAAGTAAAGGGTTTAAAGGGTCACATATGCCTTTGGAGCTGATTTAGACCAAAACATTTTCAATATGCTAAAGTGTCCCAGTTAAAGTTCAATTTAGAATTTGTCACTTTGAGGTACATGCTGAACCTCCAACCTTAAAACAAATAGCTAAAATTAAAAAAAGAATAATCTTTTTTTTTTTTTTTATAAATAGTTCAGGAGAGGCTCCCAGGCTTTGGAACCACAAAATGCTAACAGTCTTGATTAACGTCGCAGGAAGTGTGTATTTCACCATACTGTATGTGAGTAGGCCTGCGTGTATTTCCAATCTACCCGTCATTTTACTGTTCAGCACAGCTTTTTAAGGAGAAAGCAGGAAGAAAGTTTGAGGATCAGCCTCATTTGGAAATGCATCAGCATATCTCTCATGCTCAAACTAAAAGCAGAGGAAATCGCAGTGACGCAACGGGGAATTCACAGTTCTGCAAAACAGAAAACAGCTGTGCTGTAGGGAATGATTCAGTCAGTTTTCCCCGTGACTGGCCTTCACGTTTCTGCTAGTAACTTCGTCCGTTATGACTGCTCAGTGGAATCTGTTGGTTTACCACAGAAATGCATCTCGTTCTGATATAACCGTTGACAATTAATATTTTCAGCGTGCTGTTTTGTTTTAGCATTTACGCATCATCTTTATCGGACTCTTTCTGTGGCTGAAACAAAGTCATACTGTCGGGAAAGAAAACATGCATCTGGCATTAATATCCCCTTATTTGTGAACAAACTCACCCATTTGAAGTGTGCTGCTCTACAGCTCATTACATTAGGATCAAGGTGTCGGTACAAATGAAAACACTTCTACCGTATCTCGTCATGTAACCAACTGAAAGCAAATTCCATCTCCCGCTGCTGAGATCCAGGACCAACTTTAGGCAGATGAAAGATCTTGCATCCAGATGAAATTTTAAACAGGCTCTTGATTTCCACTGCGCTCTGCTCTAAATATTCAGCTGGATGCTGCTCCCGAACGAGAGGCCAGCGCTCGGCAAAGGATGGAGCTGGAGAAGGAGATTGATGCACTCACAGCCGGCTTTGAAAAGCAGGTGGGGATGTGTTCCTGTGACAGCAACAGCCTGAAGCGGTCTCAGCTCTGTCCAGGCTTCCTACACGGCTTGGAAGAGTTTGGAATTTCATTTCAGTGTTTTAGTGGATAAGTATATAAAAAAAAAACTAAGAGTGCAGAGAAATATTTGTATTTCCAGACATTAGTCTCTATCTTGAAGTTGTTCTTCATTAAGTATGTTCCTTCTTTGTCTCAAGATTTCTAGTAGCAATCTTTAGGGTTTGATTCTTTCTAGTGTCCCTCTTCCTTTTCTCCTTTGTCTTTTCTTCTTTGTGTTCTGTCTTTTTCATTCCTTCCATCATTTTATTCTTTTGTGTCCTTCCTTTCGTTCTGCCATTTTTCTCCCATTTCTCATCCTTTTTCCCTTCTGTCATTTCATTTCTCTTTCCTTTTTGTGTCCTTCATTTTTGTCCTTTCCAGCTTCCTTCCCTGATTGTAATTTTTCCTTCTTATCTTTTATTCTTATCCAACATATCTTATGTTTGTTTATTTGTTGGTTCCTTCATTTCTGCTGTCCTCATTCATTCCTACATTCGGTCTTTCATTCATTCATGTGTTCCTTCCTTTGTTTTTTTTTTCTACTGTTGTTTTTCTTTGTTTTGTCTTTTTGTGCTTTGTGCATATTTTAGATATTCTATGTTCTTAAAAGACACCATAAAGAAAGCCTTTAGCAATTCATTTGTAAAGAAGATATCTTTTCTCCTTCAGTTAAAGGGCTTTTCAGACATCTTGTATTAATCTTGCAATTCCACCCAACTGTTCATGTGGCTTTTAAGTGGATAAATGCGTTTCCATCCAGGTTTCTATGGCTGAAGAAGAAAACCAGAAGAAGCATCAGAACGGGGTGATTCAAGAGCTGCTTAGGGAGTCAAATCACCTCAGAGAAGAACTCCATAACCTCAGATGTCTAAGACAGATCAAAGCGGAGGAGCGGAGCAAGAAGCACCGGGATCGTCTCAAGGCAGAGGTGCTAACTCACACAGACAAATTAAAATAAATTGGACATCCTTTGCTGTGTTTTTGTGTGTTTTTTATATATATTAATCTATTCAAAATGTCAGGGTACTTTTTTTGATTTATATTGAAGAATATGCAGCCAGAAGGAGAAGTGGGGTTTCAGAAAACCATAAATAAAACCCACACAGAAGTGATGATGCTGGAGTTTTACATTCTTAAATCTACCCACAGCAACTGAGCGAGCGCATACAGCAGGAGCTTAGAGAGAGAGAGCTGATCATCATGGACCACAACAAGCTCAACGCGGTGCTTCAGCGCAGGTGTTGTTTTCATTTCTGTATTCAATATGTAAGTGTGTGTGTGTGCAAGGATGATGCTGCAGAGAAAAGCATGTCCTACTAATTGGTCATACTTCGCCGTACCTAACGCCTACAACGCCCCGCAGCGCAACAACAGGCTTCTCCAATGCATTCATTAAGGTCACGGCATGCAGACTACATACTGATGCCGTTTCGCCCGACGTGGAATATATCCCTCCCAACAGCAAAAACACAGCAGGAGGATAATTAAAATTTTTTGTTTATCCTCTCGTGGTTCCCTCATTTAGCGATCACACGTTCACACGCCGCCGCGTCATACATGAGTTTTAAATCGTAACTGAGTAAAGTGTGATCCTGCGTGAAGATTCTTTTTTTGTTGTTGTTGTTTTGTAGAAACAATTTCATGATCCACTGATCATTTGTAATGAATATGAAATCAAGATTACCTCAATGGTACATTGCCTTATTGACAAACATTGAGTCCTCAAAAATAGTGTCTTTTTTTTTTTAATTCTGTAGTTTTGGCACCACCTATATATATATATATATATATATATATATATAAATCTTAAGTGTGAAACCTGAGCGATTTAATTCAAAAAGAAACTCTTCTGACACAAAAAACACAGATGTTTAAATAAGAAGCTCACAGCATTGTGACCAGAAAACAAGACAAAAAGAAGTTTGTTAGGAATATGCTTGATGTTTGGCAACTCAGAAAATTTGGGACAAGAAGTGAGCACTCATACTGCGTAATGATCCTCTGTCTATGAAAAGTAGGTGGGATTTGTGTTGCTACGGCAACTGTATTGTTTTTGGTTTTGGCTTTTTTTCTCTCTGTGCCAAATTAATGACAGATTGTAAAGCCTTATCCTAATTTTAATTTCCCTTCCCTCCACCAAATGTGTAGCATTAGCTTTGGAAAACTTTTTTTAAGGCTAAAAAAACCCCATAAGATTCTTGAGACTTTCAGCTGCTTCCATTCACTGCTCCATTGTTGTTGTTTTAAAATAAAACCAGTGGTTTTCTAATGTGCATGCCTTAGTAGTTGAGAAAATATTTATCATTGAGGCTAATCATCAGATTTTCACTGCCTTGTAACTGAATGCAAGGAGACTTTTTGCATTTTTTATCACTATTTTTTCTATAATTTGTGATTCCCCACTGTGGTGGTTTACACACTGAGCTTACAGATGCTTCTCATGTCCTCTGATGGCGTGCTGGTTTGTTGAGTCTTTTAAGCTGCTGCTCTCAGCCGGCACTTTTCCTGAATTATTCCATACAAGTCTCAGCCTCATGGACTTACATTTGTGGCTTCTGAATCACTACCGACTTCTTAGGCAGCCGCTCTATAATTCTCTGATGTCTGACTTTTCACGTTCTGTGTGCAACAAAAAGGATTTTTCCCAGTTTCAGACGCATTCATGGACGTCCTTTTTTTTGTTTTTAAAAAACAAAAAAAACACTTTAAAAAATGTATCGTTTAAAAAATGGAATGAAGAGAGCTATAGTTCTAAGCTCAGATATAAAAGTAATACAAATGATATATGAATGGTTTTTAGAACCGTTTTTAATAACAACCACTGGCTAAATATTGCAAACGACTTGGCAGAACCAACGAAAAGATATACACATATATAAAATGCACCCTGGAGTTGTTTTTGATGGGAACAGAAGCAATGTGCTAAACCTTGTTTTATTCCTTCTGTGTGTGTGGGTGTGTTTTATTTTTTATAACTGCTTCTCAGAATATCACAGTATTCAAAACTGTGCGACAAGTTCCTGGAAGAGAAGAATAAGTATGTGAGGCTGAAGCAGATTGCCTCACAGACGATCTCAGAACTGACGGAGCAACGTAACATCCTTGAAAACGAGATGGAAATCCAGCGCTCTGTTGCTGATAGCAAGGACAGGTGTGTTCATGCGTTTGAGCAGGTGGCCTGCATTCACATTGCTACAGCACAAACCGTAGTAATTTTCATCTAGCAAAATTGGCTCTAAATTTGTATTGGTGACATGCAAAAGATGTTTTCACATTCAGTTACAAACTTTGTTTTCAATGGGGTTTGATGTGAAAATTAAAGCATAATTAGTGGATAAATAACGGTGGAAAGTAAAAACATAAAGTAAAATGTATATAAAATAAATAAATATATATTCATTTTCACATATATAAATCTGTAAAGTATATACCCACCTTAGTGAATATTTTTTAACAATTCTTTTTGCTGCAGTTATAATTGTAAATCTTTACTAGTTTTAGAAATCTTGAACATTTTTACCAATCCGTTCCCTGCCAGCAGATAGTATCCCCATAGCATCATGCTGCCACTACTATGTCATACCATTGGGAGGGTGTGCTTAGAGATGTGCAATGTGTTTTTGTGCACACAACATTTTGCATGTCATTGCCTTTTTGAGGCACTTGGTTACATTGGATTTTATTTGTTAGAGTTCAAGAACGAAGACCACACCTTCAGGATATTAAATCACAAATAAGTTTATTGGTTTTATTTTGTTTGTCGATCAACAGCAGTCTTAATAAAATGTATCAAGGTTTAGTTGTGACCTGAAGAAATAAATTACACTGAACTTTTCCATATCTGTCTGTTTCAGATTACTGACAAAGGCTCGCATGAAGGTCTCCAGCAGCTCCAAAGTGAGGGAGAAACTGCGTAATGAGATCTCTAAGGTCTGCACTTGTACACTCCTACATGGGGAAAAAACAAAAAAAAACATCATAACATCACCTGTCTAAAACTGAAACAGTCAATACCCAACAACGAATATTGAGATTCACAGCAATGAGAGCAGTACAAAACTTCTGCTGGTTTTCTGGGGATGTATCAAAGCATCGTTTTTTTGTGGGAACCAACTTTCCAACCCTTTTTTTACTTTTCATTTTGGATGGCTTTATAGAAATCAGTAAGCAACTGCAGATCCAGTATTTATTTGTGTCTTTTACGAGGCTTTCAAACGTTTATCACACACAAGGCAGTTTCTAAAAGTTTATCGACTTCTCTGCAGCCTGCTTAACAATCCCAACCCCTATGGTTTTAAAGTACATTTCTACATCAAGCTGAAACTGCTTTAACAATTTGTTGTCCAGTGTTTATGAAGTATATAGTATGGACAAAATGATTACAGGATATGGCTGCTTTCTAACCAGACTGGAACCTTTTTGCTCCTTGCCTCATATAAACGTATATTTAAGGGTGAAAATGTAATTCTGATTTTAACTCTGTTCCAGTTCACATGGAAACGACACCAAATCCGTCAGCAGCATGAGGACAACAAACTGGAGTTAATGAATCTCACCCAAATGATCAAGTTCCACGAGGGGATTCTTCTGGAAGTAAAGAGAAGTCATGAGAATGCCATCCAAAGACGCAATTTTCTGTAAGTTTCTAACTTGCATGTCCAGGTAGAAGCTTTCCCTTCCACAGACTATCATACTTAATGATCTTATTTCTTTTGCGTACAGGGGGATACGGCTCTTGGAGCAGGACGAAGTTTTGTCTAACTTTTATGAGCAGGTGAAGAACCTGGAGGCGGCCGTCGCCAAAAGCAACAGAGCAACCGAGACGCTAGAGAAGGACGTGAGAGAGCTGCAGATTGAGATTAACGACGAGAAGAGGCAAATAGACCTGAAGAAGAGGAAGGTGTCCCTCAAGAGGAAACTGGAGGAGAAGATCATCATGCTGCAAATCGAGGTAGAAAAACTGCAGTGTATAAAACTATTATGTCTACTGAGCCAATCGAATCAACGAAAACACTTTCAGGATAAGAAACCGTCAAAGGACAGCGAAGGGGAACTGTCTCTGATTTTTTTTTTTTTGCTCCTGCCTGGTTGTCTGGGCCTCCATCTGGTGTTTTATTGTAATAAATGAGCATTTTCAATGGGTTGGTACTATGAAGGCTGTCTGTGCATATAAAGCCTCTAATCAGGGAGGCGTGTGCCAGCAGGATACTGGCATGAGGATGACCATCAGTGTTCCTGGATGCCGTTCAGCTTCATATTTTAGGAACCCTATCAGGGTGCAGTCAGACCTGTCAATTAGTGCTTCCCGTGGTTGTTCAAAACATGAAGGTTGTTCCGAACCGGATGGTTATATATGCAACGTTTTTCCAGGGGAACTTCTGGTGATTGACGTCTCTGCGAAGGCGTTTTAAGCTCTTCCCTTTTTTTTTGTTGAATCTTTTCCTGAATTGTTTTTAAAGGTGAGGGGAAAAAATGGTGGGGAGTCCAAATGAAAGATAGGACTTCCTGCAACTGACAATAGTGCAGAGGAAGAGAGTGAGGGGTGTCTCACAGGAGAGCACCAGGACCTTCAACTGCAGCATCTCTTCCTCCAGGGAGGAATTCCTTTTGGGGGGCGCCGTCTCTAAATCAATAAGGTTTGCATCTTTTAGTCAATCGGAGACAAATTGCAAAGTGGAGGGAAATGATTCATCCCACTGCATGACTCACTCAAAGATAGATGTCGTCTGTACAAAATGTTACTGCCCTGATTTGAGATTTACTATCTGAGGGGGAAGGACTGTGTGTCCTGTGTTCAATTAAAATCCTGTTATTTTCACTATGTGACATAAAGAAGCATCCGTCTGTTGGTCCCAGACAGACTGGTGCTTGCAGGACTCCTCTTTTCCCTCAATAAGACCTGACCTTATGTAAAAGACACTGAGCCAAGTCAGCCTGCGCCAGCTGTTGCACTATTTTAACTGTATTCATTAATCCTTGCAGGTACTTGCTGGTATATTTAATAGATGTAAGGTTCTTCAATATGAAACGGCGGAGAACAAGAGTTTCTACAATGTTTCAATTCTTTATTATCTCAAATTTTAACTGCGCCTGGCAGCGACTGCTGTAAAACGAGATGGATCCAGCATCTTTGTGACAATCCCGTCGGTTTTTGTAAAGCCAGAAAGCAGTTTTCAACTCTCCTCTCCTGCATTACAATCAGAAGGTGGTAAATATTTAATGCCAACAGTCATTGCTTATCTTGTAGAATTTACATTTATCACCTTGGTGCAATTCACCAAGGTGATAAACATATTAGAATAGTCATATTCTAATATGTTTATAATTCATGTCTTTAAACGCAGGCAAACTGTACAAGGGCAGAAAAACACTATTTAAATACAAATCTCTCTAGCTGAGGGTTTTTTGAGTAAAAATACAGGAACAATTGTTTTGTAACTTTTTTTATTATTATTATTGCTTTTAGGTTGAAGAATATGTGCAAATGTATTCCAATTAACATTAACTGCTCTTTTGAATAGCTTTAGCGTTCAGTCCTCGGCTGCCGATGTTTTGATTTTTACTCCTGTAGCTTCGAAAAGAAGCGGAAACTTGCTAGCAAAGCTCAGAACGGAGGTGGATGTAAAGCACAAGATTAGAATCTAAGCCAGGAGGGATAAACCCAAACAATCACAGACTAGGCCACAAGATTCCCACGGGCAAGGCCGAGACACACACACGAATAAATCACAACATAGAGAGATGACACAGATACACACACACTGATACATAACTGGCTGTCTTGCTGATGTTTCCATCGAGGGTTTGGTTGTGCTGCTGCTTCAGATCGGAGTTTCAAATTTCCTCAAATGCAGGTGTTTTGCTCTTTGGTTGAATTCAGATTTTTGGCTTTTGCTGTTGGTTTCGTCTATTTTTGCTGCTGAAATATATATCTACGTTCTTATCCGTAGCAATCTCACTGCTTTTATTCTCGCTTTGCACAATGCTCCTTTCGTCTCTTTGAGGCTTGTATTCAAGTGGAAGTAGCTTCATCTGTGCAAACTTCTTTCACTTTTCATGGCCTGACCTTGTTTATATAACGGAGTTCTCAGTTTTTCTTTTTGCCTCTCCTCCTCTTTTTTCAGATAAACTGGCCCTCAGGTTTTCAATGCCACTTTGTTAATTAATCCACTTCTATGATCTACCTTAAAATAAATCTCAGCTCTGTTTTGACTTTGTTGTCTCAGAAAGAGGAAATGCCCTAACTTAATCTTAATATGACAAACTTAAATGCATTTCACTGGGACGTATTGAATTAATCAAGCTAAAAGCAACACATGTTTTAATTTAAAAATAAACACGCATTTACATTCTGCTCCTTTTACGTTGATCCATCTACAGATTTTAGTCCAGCCAGTTGCCTTCGGTGATAAACTGTTGAATGAATTCAATTATACACTTCTTTTTGTTCGTCCAACAAACGATAAAATCCACTGACGTCTTGTAGCCTCGCAGTTCACGGGGTGTGAATACTTTTCCAGGACTGTGTGATTCACGTGGCGGTTGTTTATCCCTCATCTGTTCGTCCAGCCATTCATCAGCAGTTGGCTCCATCCATCAAGCCATCCAGTCATTTATTTTTCTCTCCTTCTCTTCTATGTGTAAACAGCAAATCATTTTCTCAATCACACCCCTTTCCTTGTACAGCCTCCCCTGGGTACAAAAAGTGAATCATGGATTTGTCTTTTTTTTTTTTTTGCAGGAGGCTTGCCAATCCTATTCAGTCGCCATGTGAATTCAATCTCCATGCGACTGCATTGCCGTCAATTTATCATATATATTGTCTATTTGTATTCATCTGTGACCAGTTTATCTGTTCATTGCAGATGGACCCCCCCTCCCTTTGATGGGGAATTTTGACAAAGATAAATTGGGCCATCTGTTATACTATTGAAGTTCAATACACTCTGAGGCTTTCATCACTCCGAGGAATTTTAATTGCTGCAAAATATACAGAGGTTGTTGTCTGCCTCTGAATTTACTGCCCCGTTTACGAGATGCTGGCAGGTTGACGTCCCGTACAGGTGCGCGCTCGGAGAGCTTCGCAGCGGCTACATTTTGCTAAAAACGTTGTCTAATGACCAGTTACACTCCGCTTCTGCTTCACGGTGCTGCGATAGTGTCAGACGTACACACATCCACACACACAGTCATTAATGGACTGAGATTTATTCGAAGGTGGGGCTACTGACAGACTGCAGTGTCCCCGTGGTGGTGAGTCATATTGTTTGTTTGTTCCTCTCTTAAATCTTTTTTTTTTCTTTTTTTTTTTTGTCCAACCTGTCTGGAAGTTATCGCCATGGGGAATCCCTGTGTGAATTGTGGCTCTGCTGGATGTGAGGGGACTTTTATCTGACAGGTTAAGGGAAGCTAGCAAAACCAAATGCACAGAAACAGAAGGCCCAGGCAAAACATGTTGTATAGAACTCCTCTCTACACCCAAGAGCTTCATTGGGCAGCTCACCTCTTTATCTCTGAACTCTTTTCTGCCTGCCAACTAGTTTTGAGATGTGGGACAAAAGGAGTAGCTTGATTTTTCACAAATTAAACTTTTGGAGTCCAAGTCAGAATCTGTGTTATAATTAATCCCTGCAACTTATCCCGTCTGGGTTTTACATTGTGCACCAACAAAAGGAAGTGTATAATTAAAAAGGGAACATTTTTTGTTTTGTTTTGTTTTTCATTTCTACAAAATATTCTGACAACTGTGCCATTCGTTTTATATCCAGTCCCTCCTGAATCAATACTTTGTGGAACAATCTTTTGCTGCAATTTCAGCTGCAAGTCTTTTGGGATATGCGCAAAACCGGCTTTTGTGCACAAACCTACAGAACTCTTTACTTTTTCTTCCTTGCAAAAACATACAGTCAGATTGAATCTGTGTATATTGCCAAAGATACTCAAACAGATGAAGGTCTCAGCCATTTGAACATATAAATATGCTTGAATGTAAGTATATCATTTTAACTCTGGCTGTATGTTTAGACTATAGGGTTGCTGTTTTCCTTTAAGAATTTCTTAATTATGCGTTATATCGCTTTGGTCTGTCACACAAAATCCCAATAAAAAACATGCAAGTTTGGAGTTTTAATGTAATAAAATGTGAAAAAGCTTGAGGCGTGTGAAAACCACACTTTAATTCCCCACTAGTAGCTGAGCAATACAGTAATTTAGACCCTGCTTAGTTTCTCTGTTACTCAAAATCCAAACTGATCAAGGAATTCGGTGAAAAGCACAACTTGTGATGTAGCAAATAAATCAAAGCTGAAAGATTCCATCTATTTATTTTTCACTTTTTTTATTTTATTTTTTTTAGGTTTTTCCTTTCAGGTAATTGAATAAGAAAAATAAATTAAAACTTAAAAAGTGATTAGACCAAATTAATTTATTTAGACTGAATAGCCTTGATTTGAATTGAATGAACTCTTGGACGAAAAGGAGAGATTAATTGAAACTGCATTTATGCTGTTCATGGTTGTGTGCCATCGGAGCACTCCATCACGAGTCTAAGTCAAACCGTTCTCCCGCACACCTACTCACTCTGACACCTCAGCAGGGATTGCCAGATTAATTAAATATGTAAGCCTTTGGACTGTGGGAGGGAAGAAGTAGCCGCCGCAGAGAACAAATGGAAGTACAAGAAGAACATGCAAACTTTCCACAGAGACGCCCCTTCTGACCAGGGGCTAGAAAAGCTTAGAAACTGCTACTAAGTTGTCTGATATTACAATGCTGACCTAATTGGATCAGAAAAACATTTACACAAATACAATGCAAGATTTATGGGTTAATTGACTCTTATAGTTTTATTTTTTAGTCTCCTTTTCCCAAGATCCTCAGCTACTTATGTTGATTTCTAACTAAACATTGTCACAGGTTTTTTTTCTATTTAGCCCATTTCATTTTTAGAAAGTTAAAAACATTCTGTTAAAAATATTAATTAATTAATTTTGCAGCAACAGTTAAAAGTAGAGGTCATACTTTAAATTTTAGCTTCTCTTCGCTGGCTCCCAGGAACAGAATTCAAAGTTTTACTTCTTGCATATAAAGCAGTTCATTTTCAAGCCCTTTTATATATCAGAGATTTGATTTTTTTCTTCAATATGTTCCCAACAGAGCATTGTGCGCCGACTGCAGGTTTACTGGTGGATCCCAGAGTTTCTAACAGAGGTGGGGACTCGAGTCACATGACTTGGACTTGAGTCAGACTCGAGTCGTTAAAATCACGACTTGAGACTTGACTTGAAAAAATGCTCAAAGACTCGGACTTGACTTTGACTTTC
>CAEGAG010241053.1:0-28379 GCA_903067065.1 Brachyrhaphis terrabensis | reverse complement strand
AACTTCATTAACAGAGCAAATTGTGCCACAACAAGAAATGCACTGGTAAACAAAAACAATCTACCAAATTGTTCACATGGCATTTTTGAAAACAACAAACTTGTTTACTGGCAGATACATACACGCATAGATCTTTCACAATACCTTTTTGTCCAACATTTGACAATAATCTACGTGCCACATGCATGCTTAGACTTGAAACCTCTCATATTATTGAAACCGTCCATCTTGGATGACCTGTCCACCTGAGTGAGAACTGGCAGCCTCTCTCGTCGCTCTAACTCTCCGATTTCCACCTCTGTCATGAGCTCCAGTAAACCACTTCGAGAATGCCTTTTCTGTATCTTAATGTGTGATTCCATGGATGGATCCATTTCTTTTAAGTGCCCCTAAAATAACAAGCAAAGGAAGAAATTGTATTAGTGTTTTACTTTAGTACAATGTAACATTCATGAGATTTGTCTCTCAAATCCCCCCCAGAGTTTGAAATAGCTCTGCATCAAAAATATTCTTACCTTAATGATGGCAGAGGCCTTGTTGTGTGTGTTTTAACAATATCAGAAAAAATATCACCCAAAAGAAAAGAAAAAAAAAAACATCCAAACTATTACGAGCAGAACATATTTTAACTGGCAATTTAAAATCTCTCCCTAAAATTTGATACAATACAGGTAAAACAGACAGAAGAAATGGACTTACAGATTATTTTGTAGGACAGCCAACCTGCAGCCTCCGCGCCAACGGACTAGTAAAGAGAATATGTTGGAGTGTGAAACCGCATATCCATCCGCAGTTAACAATTTTACGTTTTCCAAGAAACACACGATTAATTTTGAGAGTGCTACATCGGTTTAACAAATGTAAAACCAATGCAACACTCAAAAACGTGCTGAATCAAAAATAAATAAATATTATCGTCCTTATTCAAATGTGCTTTGGAACTATTTTCTTCAGTGGATGTGTAAAATGCCTACTTCAATTCACCAACCTTTATTGGAAACGGTGCCAAGAGCACAGGTGTCAAACTCCAGTCCTCAAGGTGTCCTGCAGTTTTTAGATGTGCCACAGTTACAAAACACTGGAATGAAATGGCTTGTTAGAACGGCCCTTAGCAGCTGGTTTAAAAAGGGAGTCGAGGCAGAGAAATAGTGCAGACCTACCGGGTGTTTATTCTCCAGCTTTTAACATCTAGGGCCTACTTATCCACTTGCAGGTCCAACCCATGTACTGTCAGCCCATGCTTATGTCATGTGGGTTCAATGTGGTGAGCCCACATGGGCTTTCCATGTTGGGCCCACGATACTGAAACCACAAGGGCCCCATAAAGCTTTGCTCCCAGTTAGCCCACATAAAAAAGGATTAGGGCCTACATATCCATGCCCAGGTCCAACCCATGTACGGTCAGTCCATGCTTTTCTCATGTGGGTTCAACGTGGTCAGCCAATATTGGCTGACCACGTTTCAATATGTTGGGCCCAATATACTGAAACTAAATGGGCCCCACATACTGTGGCCCATTTCTGTCCCAATCCCAGTTAGCCCACATGCAAAAGGACTAGGGCCTACATATCCACTCCCAGGTCCAACCCATATATCGTCAGCCCAGGCTTATGTTATGTGGGTACAATGTGGTCAGCCCACATGGGCTTCCCATGGTGGGCCTACGAGACTGAAACCACCTGGGTCCTAAATAGCGTTGCCCATTTCTGTCCCAATCCCAGTTAGCCCACATTAGTGTTGAATAGGGCCCAGACATTTAGCCCAAATGGCCAGCCCATATGGGTCCCGCTTTCGGTTAACCGTATGTGTCCCATGCAGTTAGCCCAGGTAAAACCCATGCCCACTCAGTACCCATGTAGCCCACAACACACCCATGTGGGACCCACTCATGTGTGCTGGCTGGGGCTGTATGTTAGTATGGTTGTTCTTGAAAGACATTATAGTATATAGAGATGGTTCCTGTAGCAAAAAGTTTTAAAACGTGTATAGATTTACTGCCAAATTGTGAAAGTGTTTATTTGATCTTATTTGGTTCTGCATGGGCAAAAGTTCTCTAAGCATATTGATATTTACAGCTGCATAAATAGTTATATTTGATGTATATAAATATATTAGACTGACCTTCAATTTGGAATAAGCTGCATATTCATTGTACTGAAACTGCTTTACTCCTTGAAACTCTTGCTTCAGGCTATGGCCTCTGAAGATCAAACACACAGTAACCCATATTAATGGCGCTTTAGGAATTCAATCACCTTGGAAATGAGCTGTCACTGTACTTCCTGCTTTCCCCTTGAGAGTTTCTCTCAAGCTTTGATGATAAATCTTATCCTTTCAGTGGACTTCCCTCACTGGAAACTCCCAGTTGTGTGTGTGTGAGTAAATGCACCAACTCTTTATCTGTATCTTTAGCACAGAAATTATGCGATCAGCAGCTTTGGGCCTTCTGGTATACCCATGAGTCCCTTTATGAAAACAAGAGCACTGAGGTGAAACTGGTAAACAAACAGGAAGCAGTCAGCTTCTACAGTATATCACAGATCCTCTGTCTTTCTCTGCAGCACCACCTCGCTTCGGCTAATGCCCGTCTTGTTTTGGATATAGGAAGTAAAAACAGACTGCTGTGAGGAGGCGAGGGGGTGTTGAGATGCACAGCTATTACCGTCATCAGCTGCTGACTCAGCTGCCTTAGGAAGCAACTGTCACCTTTCAGTTTTGGTCCGCAGCCAATCAAAGTGGAGAATGAGGCTGCAGCTGTGCTGGGGGTTTATGTGTCTGACAGAGAGAGCATGACTGCTACTGAACAAGATCACTTTTAACTCAGAATATGATGTCATTTTGATGACTTTTGTTACAGTAGATACAGTCAGCAGAAACCAACTTTGGACTTTTTTAAGGCCAGGTTTGGAAAATCTTAAACTATCTCTGTACCATATGTTGATGTCATATGCAACCTAATGCCAAAGTAGTTAAGGTCAATAATATGCCAAAATCAACCACCTAAATTTTCTCTCTAATGTTGACAGAAATGCATATTGTATATTAAGATTCCATTTAGATAGTTAGACATTTTTATTATCTCAATTTAAAAGGTCTTTTAATTTTTAAGTTTCTTCAACTTTTGGTATTTTGGTGAATTTCTGTCAATGGTGCTTTTTTCATTTAGACTTTCTTTTGATTTCTTTGTTGAGGGTTTTGCTCAGTAAATTAATTTTTAGCTGGATAAAAGGTGGCAGCTTCAAATAAAGCTGAAAATTTAGCTCTGTTGTTTGGGTTACCTTTTGATAGATCTCTAAAAATGACTAATGATCACGCAGTTTATTACAAATGAAAAAAAAAATTTAAAGGAGCTTCCAAAAAGCTATGAGTTGAAAATGGCCTACTAATGAAGATCTGCTTGATTTAGTCTACTTATTTTCAAGTTTCTTGCACACAATGAAAGCAGAATGAAGGATAAAAGAATGAAATCATTCTACTAAATTAAACAGACTTGTTTATCCCTTAAATAAGTTGTGGCCTTCTGTCTTCTGTTTTCTGAGTATTGTAGTCCAATTAATTTTGTTCAAAAAAATTATTTTGTATCTTCTGTTTTTAGATTTTCTCTTCTGCTATGCCTGTCTCTAATTTGCCAAAAAAACCCCAAAAAACAATATTGATTAAAAAAACAAACACAGCTCCAGTTAATTACTCTTCCAACAGGACATTAATTGGTCCCTCTGGGTATTTACTAAAATAGAAAACTAATTAAAAACAACACCATTACATATTAGTACGTAGCTTTCTACGTACTAATATGTACAGGAAACACGATTATAAATGTGGCAGTTGCGTTCATTTAACGATTTAGTGATAAGCTAAAGGATAACACCAGGGGGCGCCGCCCTACTTTATCTTACAGCGATGAAAGTTTTGAAAGTAGGCTACTGAATATATTTGTCATTCGTGTCTTTCAGTTTAGTACATTACAAAAGTTATAATTATAGTAATTCTTATTTTATTATAATAATAATAATAATAATAATTAATATTATTAATTATTTATTTATTTGGTGTTGGCGCACCGTTTAATAACAACATAAGTTTTACAATTTCACATTTATTGAGTTTAATATTTTGTAATGTGTTGTATAAGACATAGCTTAAAAACTACGCTCAAATAAAGCGCCTCAGCACGTCTTAGTTTTATTTCACCGAATTTTAAAAAAAAATGATCCATCTTATAATAAGTGACCATTTTATTATGTGCTGACCCGAGGTTAATAACTAACATCAGGCCGCTACTTCGAGAGTCAGTCATCAGCGATCCGTAGAAACCGTCAGACGTAGGAACCGCCGGAAGTGGGCGGTGTGTCTGACAGCGAGAGAGAAACAGAGAGCCGTGAACTGTACGGCGAACTGTTGGGAGCTGACTAACGGAGAAATTCCTGCCGGAGGCTGATCACTTCGCTGTAGACTCTTCCCCTCATTTTATGAAAAAGGAAAACAACTTTCGTCGCTCCACAGAGGTGAGTGCTGCTGTTTTTCGAGTCCCGTTTAAACGCGTTTTCTATGTTTTATTTGAGGAGGACATAGACGTCCTCGCTTCGTGCCCCTCTTTTTTTTGACGCTCTTCGTTGCGAAATGACATTCTGACAGCGCTTTGTAAACAAACTGCGGGTGCGACAGCGCTTCTCCATCTGGAGACGCTGCGAAACAGCCTCCGTGCGTGTGGTACGGACTGTGTTTGGGTTTGTTTACGGAGTACTTTTACTTCTCTGTGCTTGCTGAATCAACAGGCAGGTTCTCCTGAGAGCCGAATCCCACTAATATTCTCACAGGCTGACGGTGTGGCTGCGCAGCCAGTGAGTTTACTATCACTCTGTCATAGCTGACACATTTTCTATCACATTGATGACTCTGTAATCTTTTAAAGAAACAATACGAAGCTTTTTGGGTCTATCTTGACTTGCTGATGTAGCTGTATTATGTGTTTGTACTTTATTTTTTCTAATATTTGTCCAAAAGTTTTCATTAACGGACAAGCCTTTTCACCCCAGCCTCACAGCTCCAACAGCTCAGCCTCCATTATAGGGGACGTCAGGTCTGAAAATGAAATATGAACATAAAGGTCCTCCATGTGTAGCGGGCAAAAAAAAAACAACAAAAAAAAAAACCGTGGCGTCAAGGGCACGCTTCAAAAGTAACTTTATTTGTACCACCCTGTTGTATTAATAGGTTGCTTTTTAAAGTAATATTTCAGCTTAATTTATCCAAACTTAAGATAAAGTTTCAATCTTGTATCACTTTATATATGATCACCAATTAGCTAATATTTGCTAATAAGCTATTGCATTCCAATGTTTGGAAAGTTAGTTTCCAAATAGCTTAATTTTCCTAAAGTTTAATTTTCTTTCGATTACATGCCTGTGAAACATTCTCTCCAGAATAACTCAGTTCTTCCCCGCCTCCACATGTTGCTGTGTCACTGCCAGGCTAATTGAAAGAGGGTTACTCCACATTATTCTGTTTGAAGAAGATTATTTCAGTTATTTAGAAACATTTAATGTTGCAAAAGCATAGTTGGTCATGCCACACAATCAAATAGACCTATGAACTCTGAAATGTGTTTTAAAGGTATGCCTCAGTTACATGTGAGCTGTCTTGCAGTTGTCTTTCAACTGCAAGACAACTGATATAACATCACTTCTGAGCCACCTTAACAATAACAGTAACCATCAGTAGTAATATTTTTTTTTTATAAATACCGCTATTTTAAAAAAAATTTAATGTTTTGACCTAAGTCTGTCATACAATATTCAAACCAAGTCTTGATATATTAATATAACGCCACTGATTGAAATTCAAACTGTGTAAGACAGATGCAACAAAAACTCTTGGTGCCGTTGTCACTGTGTAAATCATTTCAGCTCTAACTGCCAGTAACATGATATTGCGATACAAACTCCTCCTTGTCTGTTTGCACTTTTTAATTGAAAATGTGGTGTGTGTAAAAGTATGAAAGGATTTCTTGTAAAAGTCAAAACAGAACAGGCTGTCAAAGCTCTTTAGTGCAACTGGTGAATGCAGACCTTGACACTAGTGCCAGCTCACAGACATAATTTTAAATGTCACACTGGCTTTGAAGTTCACTGTCATTTATATATAAAAAAAAAAAACAACTTGTACTCTGTGAGAGAACGTGCGCTTGTTTTATTTGAGAAAACCTCTCCCAGATTTGTAAATAGTTTTGTGGCTCTATGAATATATTTTCCGGCTTTGCTACAGACAGGATGGCATTGCTTTCCACATTCAGGTAGTAAAAAGTCATTAAAAATATTGCTTTCATTCTTTCAACCCACTTTTCAATTATTGCCTTTTTAACAATGGGTTTTCCTCTGAGTACACTAGTCAGCACAGGGAGAATATGTTTTGGTTCATTTGATTTTGCCAAAAAAAAAAATAGCATCAAGCACAGAATTTTTTCATTATGTACAATTGGGCTGCTACCTGTTTGATTTCATAACGATCTGGACAGGTTGCAAATCACAGCAGGCATACAGACTTATTTTTTTAAAATTGCGCTTTTGTCTTTATAGTTGTTTTAATTTATTCTTGCACTTAATGGACAATTTCACTAACTGCATTCTCTAGGAAAGGATGTTCTCTGCCTTCAGTAGCATTTAACCCTGTTGGCAAGCGCTGTTTTCCCCTTTTGCTGCAGTACATAGTGCAATGGGATGTAAGGTTTTCATTGGTCTCCGCTCAAAAAAAAAAAAAAAGGTTGATATGGGAACATAGCTTGCCTGACTGACCTGAGTTGACTGGCACATTTTGTCCCTGACAGCAAGACCCAGATGAAGATGGAATAGCAGCAAAAAAGGACAAGCTGGTTGTTACATGTGTTCACAGCATGGGATGTCTTTTAGTTTCTAAGTGCTTCTCACTTTTTCAACTTCTCTCTGCCAGACAAATGTTGGAACAAGTCCTACTGGAAAAGGTTGAAAATTATTGTCACATTATGTAGCGGTGTTCACTGTAACATGATTGTTTATTTATTGAATATTTTGTGATGCCTCCGCTTGGGTCATACATTTGAATATTTTCCTACTAAACATTACTAAATATGTTTAATTTAGTGCTGTGTGAATCAAGTCACAAATACACTTCTTTTTCCTTGAGATTACAAGTAACTTGAAGTTGGTAGATTAAAGCAGAGGTCTTGATCTGACTGAACTATGAGTCATGTGTCAGAATCATTAATGACTGGATCTGCTGATTCCTGGCCCTCCAACCTGCTGTTTAAGAGGATAGACAGAATCACTCCCTGAAGGTCTCCTGTGGGAAGTTCAAGGGATATTAAAAAACTCACTGGGACCAGAGAATATAAGATCAACAAGAATAAGACCTTTGCGGACTGAAACAGAAAGGGAAACATACTTAAGGGGAAGTGATCAGGAAGCATGTGGTGCAATGCACACTAACCTCCTCCCCCTTTCAGTTGGGTTAATACTAATCCACTGGTCATGTGACCAAGAGCTTTCAGTCTGGTCTAGGCCAGGAGTGCTCAGATCCATCTGTCAAATAAGGTTGGTGATTGTTGGCATTCACAGTGTAAACTGCTGTCCAGTGACCCCTGCCAGGCTCCGCATGAAACTCCGCTTTGATTTCCGTTAGTCAAATAATTCTCCGTAGTATTGTCACCTTGTCTATAAGTTTAGCACCCTCCCCCTCCCCCATCTGTCTCAGTGTCTCCTCTTTAATTCGATGTTTGCCTTCTGTGACTACCTTTGCCTCATTTTCACCAAATTCCCTGCGGTGAACTGAGCACAGGTGCGGGTTGATAAGTAGGGAAGTTATCGTCCCTCAGATGCTGTTGTTAAAATTATTGCTACAATTTCTTCTACCTTGCTTTGATTTACTCCTGTGTAACGGGTTGCTAAATAAAAGTCAGCTCTCATTAGACTCAGAGTAGATAGCGTCTGAACTTGTAATGGTTTATGTTTACACACATCTCTGTAATTTTATAGAATCTAGAATATATTATAGAATGTAGTCATTTTTTTCCCCAACAACACTTAAGAGTGGTGGTTCTTCATATTTTTATTTCTAATGGTCCGCCTTGTGGTTCCATAAAGAAATATCTTCACATGCACAGCTGAAGAATCAAACTTATTAGAAATTGTCAGAAAATTCATAAGGAGCTATGATACAGGAGATGTTTTACTCTGGAAGGCCTCAGATATTTTTATTTAAATCTTTGACCTTATGAAAATAATATGTTAGGTCAATTTAAAGTTGATTCCCAACATAATAACTGTTCTAAACGTATTATGAGGGCAACAGTGAACAACTTAGTGAATATTTTATTAAAGCCTAAGGCTGTGAGTCATCTCTCTGCATTAATTGTAAGAATGAGTGGCTTCATCAGTGCCCTGAAAGAAATAATGTGGACGGTTTAACAAAAGCAAGAAAAAGAAGTGAGACTTGAAAAAGCACAAAAAATACTCAGCTGTCAATGTTGTTGACAAGTGGTGCAATTATGGTTGCTGTGCTTGTAAAGACTCTCTTACAGTGAAATGGACATCAAGTATCATCGTGATACTTGAAATATTCACGTTTCAGTATCAAAAGGTGGTGAGTGCAGTTGCATTGTCTTGATCTCTCAAGATACAATGACACTGCAGGTCATGACTTGGTATAGGTGACCCACTAGCCTACTTTTGAGTCAGTGTATTTATCATGCAAAGACGCACCAGAAAGTAAATTGATATTTTTATTAATTGGTTTGATATAACACCAACAGCTTTTGTTCTACTATAAAACTTTAAATACGTTTAATAAATATGCATTAATCAGAGATTTGTTGGTAAATCAAGCCTCTGGTGCTGACATCAATTCTAGTGGATTCTCATTTATCTTAAAATTACATTTAACTGTGTTGAAAACAGTTTTTTTTAGATTTAGATTAGTATCCATTTCTAATGTGAATATGAAATGAATGAAAACTAAAATTGCCCTTGATGAAGTATACAGTAAACAATAGTGTCTGTGTTTTGCCAGCATGTACAGGGTTTATGTAGGGTATGATATTTCCAGTTTAAAGAAAAATATAAGCATTAGTTAATTGCAATGAATTACCTTCTGTAACTTCATTCTTTGTTCAAAATTACTGCAGGTGAGTATGCTGTGTTGCTATGCTTTAGTTAGTTAGTAACTTCTACACATTTTTATCAGTGCAACCACAAACTTCAGTGCATTTTATTTGTATTTTATGTGATGGGCAAGCATAAAGTGGCAGTGTAAGAAAAATAAGACATTTGCATTTGTTGTACTCCATACAGGGAGCCACGAAGGTGGCAGAATGATGGTATGGGGATGTTTTTTTTTTAAATCTTTTTTTAAGCAGGGACAGGGATGCTTTGGGAGTTGATGGGAAGTTGGAACTGTCAGACCTAAACAAACAGCCAGAACTTCATTGGACTGGTTTAGATTTAAGCATATTCATGTATAAAATAGCCCGGTCAAAGTGCAAACCTCAGTCCATTTGAGTCTACACCTAGACTAGAAATATATTAAAGTTTGTGATTGCAATATTACACCATATGAAAAAGTTTAAGAGGCATAACTACTTTTACAAAACCCTCCATGTCTAATCTTGCAGGTTAACTGCAGTGTGATGAAAATCAACTGGCCTTGTCTATTTTTAAAGAGGTTATGTGGTGAAACTTTAAAGCCAATTTGTAATCCAGTCTTGCCATCCCCACCTTCATCCATTTTCACACCCAGCACTTGTCGCTTCAGTGAGGTTTCTACCCTGATAGCGTAATGTAACCTGAGGCGATGTCACTTCATCTGCCAGCTCAGGTAGAGAGGAAGCAGGCAGCAAAGAAAACGCCAAAAGATGCTAATGCTTAGTTATCTCTCCTATTGCTGCTTGACTGTTTCTCGTCCCCAGGGGTCATCGTGCCGAATGTTATCATGTAGGTCCTGAAATGCACACTTATTGTCTGCACCGTCTAAAGAGCATCAAGAGAATTGATGGTGGCAGTAGTACAGCTCAAGGGAAAACACAAATGAAGCAGCCATCAGCACGGGAGTTTTAAGCAAACAGCCAGGTTCCAGATAATTTTTTCTTACCTTGTTGTTGTAGTTATTATTTTGTATGTTAGTTGCAAATAGTAAAAAGCAGGAAAACACATTTTTTTTAGAAGCACAATGTCTTTGTTGTTTGTACAAGACAGATAAATCTAAAATAGTTTTCAGTGAGATCAGCATAGAGTTTCTGGTGTTTTAATTGATCAGGATGAGCTTCATCTCTTCCTGCTGCCTCTGCTGCATGGAAGCCTATTACGGGCTTACACCAAATGAGATAGAACCAATGAACAGATCTCCTGCAAAACAAATACGCATGTGTTTGTGTTTTAAACTGAACTAAACTGTTCAGTTTAGTTCAGGACGAACTAAACTGAAAATAAAACCAAATGCTCCTCAAAGAATATAAAAATTAAGTTGTAGCCCTTTTTTTAGTGTTCTTTTGTTGATTTTTGCTTGTACTACATGGTGGTTTGGAGGGTCAAAAAATTTAAAATATGAGTAGATTTAAAAAAAAAAATCCTTTGATAAAATGCAATTAAGATTACATTTAACAAAAGAAACAAAAAATATATTTCCACTTATGGTGCTTTGATTTATTTGTTTTTGTTGTACGACAGATTAAACCTGACAGATTAAGGCTGAATGATATAAATACTGGCTTTGTCAAACTAATCCTCTCTTGCTCGCTCTCTCTCTCTCCCTCTGTTATTATTTTACGAATGCATGTGAATGCAGCAGCAGTCTCAGCAAATTTGTTTTATACACCAGAGAATTAGGGAAGTACATGTTCTTTCTAGCTTTTTTTGTTTGTAGAGACACTTGCACAACATAATTCAAAGTCAGTGTTTGGATTTGTGGTGCTATTACCCAGTATTGATCTTGTGAGCTCATCTGTGCCTATTGCAGCTGGTTCCTAACGATGTTCTCAGATGAACTGTGCACAATGGCAGTCACAGACACACTCTTTTTGTAACTAAACAAATATAACAATACTCGCCTTTTCATAAAGAGCAACTTCTTGGTGTGATTGCAGTTTTAGAAGTCCGCTTAATCAAGGTCTGTTCATTGTTTCTTTGGAATCCTGTTTCCAAGTTCAGGTATTTTAGCAGCAAAAAATATAGATTCACTTCCCCTTTTTCCTTGTGGTATTTATCCAGTTGTGCATACAGTTTGTGTGTTCGTGGAAAAGTCTGTAAATGTTTACTCAGCTTCTAGTTTCAGTCTGTACAATAAAAAGATTCCTTTCATCCATAATGACGAAGTTTAAAAAAATAGATTAACATTAATTAGATTAGCACAAGCTTTTTCTCTAGCAACACAAAAAACAACAAAAATATTAAGGATTCTAATCTGTTTTACATCTTTGATTCAGACCTCACCTATTGCTGATGATGAGGTCTGAATTCAGTTTCCTTCAAAACACTTTGAGTAAAAGTACGTTTTTGGGGCTCCAGCCCCTCTAACTCTTTGACCCTGAATTGTTAAATAGGTAGACAATGGATGGATGGATAAAATTATACATCTGATTTAAACTTTTTTATGATTATGTGTTTGTATAGTCTATCCAAATAATTTACATAAAAAATGCACAATGATTAGGTGAATTCTTACGAGATGAAGTACAACATGGGAATATGAGTGGGCAAAGAGGCATGTTGACCTGTAGATAGGGTCAACCCCGTGATTTGACTGATAAACAAATCATATCAGTCAATATTTATTGATTAGTCTTTTTGTTGTTTATATATCTGGAATACTGCCAAACTGGTAGATGATCTTTCCTGTTGTATCCAAAGTTTCCTCTCGAGCTCTTGTATTAATTTTCTTCTTTCACTTCACGCCATTTATTTTTAAGCAGTTATGAGGCATGGTGGCGAAATGTGAAACTGCTGCTAAGCAAGTTACTCATCGGGGTGTTTTTAGGTTACCAGTGTGTGAATGCGTTAATCAATGCTACCAACTTTTATTAGCTGACCCTCAGAGGTGGAGAGGCTAAAGCCTTTCCACTGCCTACATCCCCCAGAATGCCACACAGTTCTTGATCGGAGTTCTGTGCAATTATTGAGCATTCTATTTGACATATTTTATGTTGATATTGATCACATGTCCATCACAATATGTCCATCAAAATATAAATATTGATTGATTGATTGCCCAACTCTACTCACAGCTAACTCTACTCACAAAATAATGAAGTGTTTTAAGCCAAATTTAAGTGACTGTGGAGAAAAATAGAAATTAGGTTAAGAAGGTACCGCTGCCTGTCATACCTTCACACTTGGCTGCACCAGATTATCCCCATTCTGCTACTGTAATCGCTCAGTATGGCAGAGATGTGTTAGGTTTCTGTTGGTGAAGTTGAGCATTGTTCTGGTAAAAAAAAAAAAAATCCTTGCTTTGTCTTTCAAAAGTAATCTAGTGTAAATGGACAAAATTGTTGTAATACTTTTTAATTGTATTTATTCTCTTGACAAGTGCCTCATTTGGAGAATAGCCAACAAACACTGTATATTACCATTTACCAAAAAAGCATTATTTAGGTTTCAATATGCAGATACCCTGGGTCTATAAAGCTTTTATACAGTTTCTATTTACAGGAAGCTCAAGCCTTTCACTGTCACGTTATGACTGTGAGCCTGTCACTATTAAAATGGCCACCAACATAGCATTTGACATCTTTCACTCACCACTTTTGTCTGACAGGTTTCATGAAAGCTGTCTGCAAGAATAGCCTGTCTCAATTTGTGCTACTGTATTATATGCTGCTTCCACAAGTTATAGTTGAAGTGCTCAGGTTCATTCCTGACAGCAGGCATGTGGAGTTAACAATTATCAGTAGCTTATGATCAGGAAATTGCACAAAATGCGACTTCTCAAAGCTGGTCTAAGAGCAGGTATTTATTTAGATCCAAGCTGGTATTTGATTCTGTGTCATTCCTGTGAGAGCTTCTTCAC
The DNA here is from genome assembly GCA_903067065.1 of Brachyrhaphis terrabensis. NCBI lineage: Eukaryota > Metazoa > Chordata > Actinopteri > Cyprinodontiformes > Poeciliidae > Brachyrhaphis > Brachyrhaphis terrabensis. The sequence continues at coordinate 15,350 of CAEGAG010241053.1, read as the reverse complement.
AGTTGTTGATGCAGAGATGTCTAAGGAAGTTGACATATTTCTTGCCTCCAGTATCTTAGTATGTGTCTCCAGAATTTCTGAAATATGACCCTTGCCAGAACTCTCAGTGAATCTGGTGCTCCTGGAAAGCAACTGACTTAGCTTCAAGCTTAATCCACATACACAATTTTGTGAAACCACAAGCACTGTGTGTGGGTTTGCAAGCATTATCCTCTTACATTTGTTAGTGAAGCTAATTAGAAAAAGCTTCCTGTGATTGAGTAAATTCTTAACATAAGATTTAGATCTTTCAGCAATATAATAATGCTATTATCCAAGTTCTAAAGAACATTCATTTTTGTAAGGACTCCAAACGATGGCCTTGCATTAGAGTGTGGCTGACTTAGAGATGAAATACCATTCCAAGTGCACATTATTGAGAAAGTTCATAGATTTCTAAGTTCATGGAGTGATAGCTGTGCTGAGATGTATTGTTGTCAAAAAGGCAGCCATGTGACTATTTGCAGTCAGTTGATACCAATCAACCTTTCATTGTTTTTACGGTGAAATTTCCACTTAAGCAAGACCTTCAGAACTGATTCATTTATTTTTCTGAAAATAGAATATTTCCACAAGATCAAATATTTTTCTCTTATTAACCTATTTATTTGTTTTCCAGAGACATTTATCCAAAAGCAGGCAGGGAAACATGGTTTGTTGCTGAAACAACACACAAAAAGTACTTGACCCAGAAAATTGCTCAACTCAATAAAGTTTAAGATATTTTTGTTTTTAATACAGCAAACATCCAAAATATTTTTTTATGTTTAAGATGTAGAATGATTTACAGCCCGCTCTTTACAGAGAAATCCGACTTTGTTTTGCTAAATGTGGGCTTAGTTTATTGTTGAGAAGGTAAACACAAAATAATTACTGTGTTTTTAATAAAATAATAACAGGTCTTTTAACTTGAAGATGTTGGTTCATGTAGTAAATGGTAAATGTCAAAATTATATACAAAACAAACAACCTTTAAGATTAGATTTTCAATAGCAGAGATTTATGCTTTAAAAGTTAAATCGGGAGTAAACCTCTAGAAGAGACAAACAACCAGTAAGTCTTTTTTCTGATTGGAAGTGATGGGCATAATACAACTATATAGAAGGAGTATTAATTCATGACAATATATTTTTTTTAAATGGTGTGTCAAAAAGTATTTAAAGCAATCTCAGCAACTGTAACATGTTTATTACAGTACTGCAATTAAACATTCATAACTGCATGTTTTCACTTGTATTTTGACCATTTCTCTTTGGTGATGAACTCTATCCTTTGAGATTGGAAGGCCTCCTTCCATCACCCTAATCTTTTCATCCTTCCACAGATTATTTCTCACGTCCAAGTCAGGACTTCAGCTAGGCCCCGACTGAAATGTTAATATTGCATCCAGACAGAAGAGACATGTTGGTTACATTAAAAGAGAAGTTTAACCTAAATATGCCTGGGGTATGAATAATTCTGGACTTAATTGTAGACTACTTCACGAGTAGTCCCAAGTGTTGCTTTAAAAACATTGAAATTATCTTAAATTAGTCACATATATTAGACAACCTTTTTTTATCAATACCTCTTTAGGAAAGACTTATATTGATTATATTTACTTTGTGGGCAGCTTTATGTATAGAGAACAAATAGATAAATACAGGGTATGTCACAGTACAGTGGTGCTCTGGGCCCTGTTTGTTCTCAAAAACATCCATATCTGTCACGAAATGGTGCCGGTGCTGTAGGGGCAAAGACCTCGACGGGGTAAAGGTGCAGTTGACCTTTACTGACAGCACTGAGCTTGCCATAAAAGCGTTTGGGGTGTGAGGGGTGGAAGTATGCTGAGGGGAGCTGCCACGCAGTGGGGGATGGGTCCATGAGCTCTGCTGACGGGCTTAGATAGTGTACTTGAGAAACTGTAAGTCTCTGACCCCCGACTCATCACAAGAGACCGAGATCAAAGGTCAGAGCTCACACAAGCTCTGACTTGCATTGGTACAGATGGTGGACACGGCTCTTAAACAAGCAAACAGCGGGGTTATATCAAAACAGGCAACAAAACCAGTGGAGCGTTAAAGGTACGCGTGTTAATACAGCTAGATCAGACTTTCATTGAGGTGCTACGTTTCACCGATGTCGTTAGACTCGTTTGAAGATGTTGAAACAATACATACCCCCTATTTGTCTTACCAGTAACGCTCCCCCTTTCATACACAAACAGTCTGCTCATGAGTGCACACAAACCTCACGGCTCACACAGAGAATGACAGTCTGCAAGACCAAATCCAGAAAGCCTAATAAAAGGGCTATGCAACGATGAATTATTGTGCAAATAAAAAAAAAATAAAAAATTATTAACCCATTAAAGCTTTTTTTTGTTTGTTTTATACAAGTGTTTTACAATGGTTCCTATAAAATTTCATAGTGTTGGGCGCTGGTTTAGTTGCACATTTTTTTTATTTGATGAAAAGCGTTGATTTGACTGCTGGAATGTGATCGTTCCTCTCATTATGGGACTCATGCAGTGCGTAGTCGTCTCCTCCCATCTCCCTGCAGAACACGAAGGCAAAGTCCAAAGCAGGCAGGGGTATGCAGCAAGATCCTCTTACACATGAAGGGCAGTGACTTTTTGGATACTCAAAGCCAGTCAGACCGAGCTGTCTGGTAGTTCTACAGAAGCTGTGTTCAGTAAAGAAGAAATAGAAATTACATTTTTTTTTTTTTTCGGCAGAATTTTGTGGCCAATTTATGATTTTTTTTGTAAACCTTTTATCTGGCAATACCAGTTTTGGACAAATTCTGATTTCATTTTAATATCTGCTATAATGTCAGGAGACATAAGCATTTACTTTGCTAGGCCATTTCTGTGAGCTGTCAAATGTAAATTGGAAATGAGATAACATCACAGTATGTGTGTGAATGAGCAGTTGCTGTGAAATGAGGTTTTACTATTTTCAACAATGACACAAAGTTACGACGATTAATGTAGTTCACATGGCAACCATTACTCAAACAGAAATCTTTGCCTTTCTGGGTTTTTCAGAGTTTCTAAAACTCTGTTGGAAAGCTCACAGATGAAACAGAGGACCTTTGACTGTATTATGTTCACCTTCCTGTTACCTAATGAATTCCTGCTCTCTTCTGCCTAAATTAGCTGCAGATTCATCACACAAACGCAGTTGCTTATGTAATAAGCCTTTTCACGTTCTTTTCCCACACCAAGAAAAAAATCCTCACCAACCATAACCCAATAGATGGTGTGTTCATTGACTTGAAAAAGATCCAGTTTTTGAGAGTTGTCAAGCTGAGAATAGACTGATTCCACACTCCGGCTGGTTTCCTGTTGTATCTCTAGAAAGCAAAATCCAATCTTTGCTATTTCTTTTACCACTTGCCCTGGATCAAAGATGTAGCTTGAAGAAAATCTGTGCTAGTGTTTGCTTGTGCAACATTGCAGTGTTAAAACTCAGCTGTGGATTGCTTTTCTACTGCAAACTGATGATGTAGATCGTGTAAACAAATTAGTGTTTGATGGCTTATCTGTTAAAATATTGAAACACTTAAGACAAAATACAGTACAAAAATACCTCTATTTGTCCATACCTAATCACTCAGTTTGTGAAGAATGTCTTTCTTCACAAACTGAAATTCATTTAGCTATTGAAAGTAAGTGGTTTAACTTTTCTTTTGTACCTAATTTACGTAGCTAGAGATCACAAAGTTTAGTGTAAACAAAGTTTGATGGATATCTAGCAGGCTCTGTTTCATTCTTTTGTTAGCGCAAAGTGACCAAAATAAGACTCCACTCCTAAAGATAGACGATAGACATAAGCTGTTTAAACAAACTCCTTTAAGTTATATGTGTTTATCTTAAAGTGACAGCAAACTATAGTGACCATATGACCTATAGAAATAGGTTTTCCATTGAGGTAGAATGTAAAATCCAGGCCAAGGTTTTTTGGTGTTCCTACTAAAACTTTAAGTGTAACAATAAAGCGGTAAAATCCTTAAAAGTAGGGAGTTAACACTTCTTCATGCTACTTTAGAAAAACTATACAAGTAATAAAACAATACTATATACAAAGTGAATTAACAGAAAGCGGCGACCAGAATTAATTTATGTCAGCAGAATTGGAGAAAATCATTGACCACTGACAGAAAACAGCAGAATTTCTACTTGGATAAAAAAATATATTTTGTCAGATTTTGTGCATCTTGTCAGACATGTTTTTGTGTCCCAAGTCTTGCTTCTTGTGATTAAAGCATTGCTACTTAAACTCCCAAAGCTGGAACTTCATGGCTTATATAGTGGAGCTTCTTTGTTTGGCTTTCTTCAGGAACATGTAAACAGAACCGTTGTGGGATTACAATCTCCTTATATCTCATCAAGACCAAATATCCCCTCCTACAAATCATGTAGGAGTTTATGGGAACATTTTGAACAAAGAAAAATAAGACTTTCCATGCATCTTGTTTGAAACTGGTGAAGATATGCTGAATGCTATACATTTTGCCACAAATTTGTTTCTGTATTCCATCTGGGAGTGCCTGGAAAAGTGACAGGTGGTACAGAGGCCCTATAGGGATCTTTTTATTTGTTCTTTTTTTTTTTTTTTTTGATAAATAGGTTAACATGTATTTTCTCCTCCTTGCCCTGAAAAAATAACTAAATACAATATGAAGACATGGAGGAATTTGGAAGTGGGTTGTGTATGACTTACAACACTACATTACGTTTTTAATTAAAAAAAAAACAACAACTAGGGTTTTAAAGGCAGGTTTTAAAAGTTTGTATTAGGAGGTTAGTATTCCCATGAGAGGAGCAGGGCACTATGGGATAATTGTAAGAAGTTGACCGTGCATAATGTCATGTATGACGCTGCAGCAGTAACCGAGGTTGCTGTGCTTGGCACTTGACACAGTTCTTCAATACAACACGTTTTCTGCATTCATGATTTAGAAATGGTGAGTTTGAAACTGGCAGCGATAACTTTTGGGATGAACTGCTGGCAGTTGTCTATCAGTATCATTGTTTTCAATGCAGTGATAGATAGCTACTGAACATTACTTATGTTCAAAATAGATATTTTACAGTACTCTGTGAAACACAGTGCTACTGACAGAAACACCTTTTTAGCCTTTTTAGCATGTACACCAATAAAAAAAAGAGTGGTTTCAACTAGCAACATTTAATGTGAAACTGTGTCTTAATCCTAAGCAGTGTGGTATTAGGACAAGAACATAAAGTATCCTCAGCTGACACATGAACAAGTGAACTTATTTATCTGAATCTACTGCTCAGTCTTTGTTTTCAATGCCTGGTGTATGTGGGTTAAGCCTCTTGCCTCTAGTTTATTAGTTTGAAAAGCTCTTTTTCATTTTCAGCATTAAGCATTATGCTCTCTAGATTTTACCATCCCAGAGTTTGTTGCTAAAATGAAAGGGTTATGGGCCGGTTAATTCCAACATAAGTTGTCAAGAGCTTGTCTTTTCATTGATAGAAGTGAGTGAAGGACAGATATTCAGGCAAGATGTTTTTGAAGTCAACCAATGAACATATTTCAAACATGTTTGTGATACCTTGGTCGTGTCTGAAATATTTTTTTTTTCTTTTGACTTCACATTTCCATTTAAAAGTTATTCAAATTGGGAAAAACTAAGAGAGTTGCTTTCATTGGTACTAAAAAAAAAAGAAAATGCAATTTATCATTTCAAATTATTAACACCCTTAAGCTAGGACTTTGGTAAAGTTTTATGTATAGTACATCAGTTCTGGAGTCTTGTGCAGTGATTGTGCATAATTCATAACTCTTTTGAATCATCTGTCAGAAATCTTATGATGAGCAACTTGCCATAGCTAGCTTGTTATGAAATTATTGTAGTTCTTTTCATTTCTGGATTATAGTTCTGATAATGCTTACTGGAACAAGCAGGATTTGAGAATTGCATGCTACTATTGTGATTAGCATATTTTGCACTGGTAATACTTTTTTGCGACTGTCTCTTTGCTTTTTAGCAATCATCTTATTCTGTGCTATGAAAAATCATTTTTACAGGCCATCGGCTAAAGTTACAACAACTGATAATGGTTTCTGCATAGCAGCTCTTTTTAAATATCAACATATTTCGGCTGGTTTCTTTGCTTTCTATTATTTTGCACATCCCTTTCTTCACATGTTTCACACTTATTCTCTGTGTCATTCCACTTCAATACACATAACTTCATTTATCACATAGTGTTAAATGGAGAGCTGTCTTATTCATAAATAAATAAATGCTGCTGTTAAGAAATAATTAGCAAACACTCCATTGAATAAAAAATGTCCCCAGAAATTAAAACAAAATAAATAGAGGAAGAATGATTTTTAAAGAGGAGCTTATCTGGTACTCTTATCTATTAAAGTTTATCCTCTCTCTCTCTCTCTCTCTCTCTCTCCCTTTCTTGCTTTCTTTCTTAATGTTGTATTTTGTTCATTTTTTCTAAAGCAGCTTTACATATTTCAGGGACTTTTATTTTTGAACATTATTTTTATTTCTTGTTCAACAATATAGTAGCTTGCTTGCTTGAATGACTGAATGTAGTGTGAAGCACTCTGAAGTCCTCTGGTCTTGATAAAGCGCTATACAAGCACATGCCAGTTACCGTCAAATATAGCCGTGATGTACATGTTTAATATATATTTTTATTAATATTGATCAGATTGCTATATATATTCTCATCAGTTCCATAAGTAGTGCATTCTGGATCTAAAGATTTGGCTTTTCAAGCCTTATAGTAGTTGTAGAAAAAGAAAGAAAAATATTTGAATTCATCCGAGGAATTGGAATGCCTCCTGTAATGTTTCTGCAAAAGTTGGCATAACTAACAGTGCTGACCTTCCTGTCTTCATTTTGCTGGAGGGAATGATTTAAGGGTAAACATGCAGAAATGGACGGTTGGTTGAAGTTCTTCAATAAACATCTCGTGCTATTTGCCTATGTGGAAGGTCATAGCCTGGGCTTTTAACTCCATGTTTTTACCAGACGACGGTTCGCTGATGGCTCATTAGATCACACTGCAGGACAGTGACAACTGGTTGGCCGGTCCCCTCTGCTGTCTGTCTGTCTGTCTCGGCTCAGTTGTTTTCTGACTGCAGGGTTCTGCTTCAAAAGTGGCTCTCCTTCAACAAGCTGGTTTTTCTGCTGCCCCCTTACGTGAGTTGTGGGGCTTGGTCCACATTTATCTCTCCCTCTAGGTCACAGATTATGTAATGTCACCCACTGGCTCTGTGTTTGAGATCAGCATGCATGCATAATATGCATGCAAGAAATATGAATACATTTTAAAGCACAAATACAGAAATGTGACAGGAGGCATAATCCTCATCATCAGGAGAAGACAAATGAAGCTTTATCCGTTGTCATTGTGGTGAATAAATTCAGAATGACTTTTTACCTGTTCAGGTCATTTGAGGTAGATTATGTTAATGCATAATTCACATAGCATAAATCCATGATGTGTTGCATGTACAGTGAATCTAAAAAGTGTACCCAAGAGCTTTGGGCTGACATTTTTCCAATATTTCCAGAAATTGACATCTTCACCGTGCCATTTGACAGTATATATAGTATATTATGCTGTGAAATTTTTAGATCGTTTCAACTAATTGTAACATTTGAACAAACCTGCAAAAAAATGAAAGTACTTTAACCAACATTTGTTCAAAGGGACCATAATTTACAACTTCTTTATTAATATTTGTTCAATATTTCTGTAATTAGCTCAACACTTCTTTAGTTGAACTGTGCAATAAATATGTCACATTGAAGTTGGAAAAGATTTATAAATGACTTATCCTAACTTAATTAACATCTTTTAGAAACCTGTGGAGTCAATTATCATGAAATGCACAAAGTACACAAGCGAATTAGTTTATGCTGTAGTCTGGTACAATTAATGAAATGCCAACATTTATGTTTGACCTGTGCAATGTCCCTTTTTATAATAAGTTATCTGTCAGCTACTTTACTGTTGATTTTCTTGTAATAGCAACTATTAGATAGTTAAAAATAAGTGACTATAAAAGTTATGCAGAATAGTTAAAGCTATTTTCACATTTTAATTTCTAGAAAACATAACCTGAAACTATTAGTGTAACCTTAAGTTTTATTTACTTTTTCATGTGTTTTAGGAATGTTGATTTGTAGCAGAGAAACTGGATCTTGCAGTTGAGCCTTGATAGTTTGCTTCACCTGCTCCCCATCTGTTGTTTTATAGTAAACAAATGCACACAAACAAGCTCAGTAATTGGCTGTTATTTCAGGAATTCTACCCACTAAAAGACATTTTGCTGAAAATAACACGCTATTTTCAGACGGTAAACTTCTTATTGAGTATTTTTATTTTGAGATTTCATTACCTTACTGAGATTAAGTCTTTACAAAGTATTTTTTCTCACTTTATATGTCTGATTTGTCTGTTCAGATATACTGTACAATGAGTATGCGTTAAGAGACCGAAACAGCACTGATGTTTCAAAAATACTTGTTAGGTGATGGGTTCAGGGACTTAAAGATAAATAAAAACCTATCAGCTCATAACTTAAATGATATTCATTTTGCGTGAAATACAGAATGACAGCTTGTTGCTTTCATAAGTTTTTATTCATTTTCTCAGAAGATAGACCTTATTTAGAAATATTTAAAGGGACATTTAGAGTTTTACATAACTCAGTGAGTCTAAACTAATTATAACAATAAAGTGAGAAAATGATGCAGTGTTTATTTCTGAAAGATGGTTTCCTAACATAGTATTTTGCTCTCATATCCCTCCATTCATTACTAGCGCTTATGTGACCTCATGAAATCAAAAACACTTTTCCGGCAGTACTCTTCAGAAGACACTTCAAAGCTAAACATATAGTTAACTCTCAGACATGATTCATATTTATTTTAATTTTTTTACTTTTAATCACTTTGGGGTTAACATTCCTCATCGTCAGTGCAAGGGTTTTATCATCAAAGTGCAGATGCTTCAAGGACACAAACTGTTCATGCTAATGAAAGGAAAAAAAATCATATACTTGTTGGACTGCGTGTCTTTGGTTTCCATAGAGGATCATATATACGTTTGGAACAATTGAAAACTGACTTCTTTCTGGCGTACTAAGCATTGATAAAATAAGAGGAGAAATACGTTCTAAAAACCTTGGAGATGTGCATTGAAAGACCAATTGTGTGGTTACCAACCCACATAGGGAGTGGTGGAAGATTTGTTTTAATTAGATTGGTTGTGGCTTTAAATGTATCTGTATCTTTTGGTAGGTTGGGCTTTCTCTATTTGGGTTACTTCCAGGCTTTTCATGAATTATATAATTTTGATTTAATTGGTTAAGACAGATGCATCCAAATGCCTCAATATAAGAAAGTTTTTTAATTTGGTTTGCTGCTTCTCCAGCGCTACAGGGCAAATCAGTATGGGGACTCTTTAGATTAGACACACATGTGGATCAAAAACACATGATTGCAAGATTTGCTATACAAGGTGATGTCTGTCCCAATTGGCAGCACAACAAATTTCTTCAAACGTCCAGAAATGTAAACACGAAGTGTAACTGGAATTTTAAAATATATGTTGAAAATAAAACTTAATTACATGTGTTTGATCTCGTAGCAGAGTAGTGCACTAAAATGTACCGAACCTACCTTTGATTCGTCAAAATCCTTCACGTTTACTTATTATGTATGATGCATACTTTATTATTCATTAGTTTTTAATTTTTTTTATTTTAGGCTTTACTCTATTTGTCAGGACTATTTGAGGCATCAGATGTCTGAACCATGGTTGTCAGCAGACAAAATAAAAACAAAGTCTGAGTGGTATTTATTAGGTAGCTCTTTATAGTAAAATTATATTACTTTTGGATTTGTTCAGGAAGTTTGAATAAATCAATCTACTCTGAAAACCTCATTAAGTTTGAAACATTTTGCTTGACAATTACAAATAATGTAAAAATGGACTAAGCTTTTTGTTAATTTATAAAAGAAAAGTCATTCATATATATACATATATATATATATATATATATATATATATAATCACATAATATCGACTGCATTGCTATTTAATGTCGTTTTTTTCTGATTCTAAAGTGAAATGATCTCCTCGGCTGATATATAATAGTTAGCGCCCATTAACACATTTAATTTATATCGTCAGTACAAAGAAAATCACTGCTTTAGCTAACGAGGAAAAACATCTTAAGGCTCACATGACATACTTTGATTAAGAAGCTATAAGATTTTCTGTTTTTGTCAAGAAGTGGCTGTCACTATGCTGTCCTTTTCCTTTTGGCTCTTTTTCAAATGTTCCATTTAGAAAAGTTTTCTAACGCATGACAAGCAAGTCAGATGAAATTTATGCACATGTTTTATTTATAAATAGGTTAATCTTAGCCGGGGTTTTTTCTTCTGAATGTAGAGCTGGAAGTTGAGTAGTGTTTTGAGCAACATCTGCAATCTTAGACTTTTTTTTTTTCCCCTCGGCCATTTGATATTTTCTTTCCATGTTCAGACAATATGTACACAATAACCGGTATAGGGCTTTGATCATTTGAGTGACAGGGGGCATATTACATCTGTCAGACATGATTCCTTGCTTTTATTTGCTGTTGCTCAGAATCATAGCCAGTTGAAAATGTCCTCAGGCGTCCAGTTAGCACTGCAGGAAACAAGCTACCTAGGGTCATACTTTTCTCCTTAAAGAATTACATCTTGTCTGACACAGTGTGGCGCATCATTGTGCAAAGGAGAAGGAGGCACACAAAGCAAACATAGTCTCTCTTCAGAATATAACTTTTTCTGTTTGATAGTAATATGTTGTATTTTGTTGTTTGTCTTGCTGGATCCATTAGTCAACCAATGGTTTTGTGTTTATGCAGTCTATTTATTTCAAAATAGAGCTGCAACTCTACAACTCTCTCATATTGAATTCAACTTTAGAAGTCATTTCTGTTTCTTTTTCCATCTTCGAAAAAGAAAAAAAAAAACTCAGTGTGAGGTTTCAACATCTTTATTAGAAAAAAGAAATGCAGAGTAGAAATTAATATTATGTTTATTATGTGACTAACAAGAAGGCTATGTTTTTCTAATTTTGTCCTGTTGTATTCCTATTTCTGTTATAATAGTGTTTATTGAAGTTATTTTTGTTTAAAAAAAAAAAAAAAACAGTTGAGAACCGCTGACCAAGTGATGTAATTGTTCATAAAATAAACAAAGACACTTCAAAAATAACTGGAAATATTTTGTTTTTCACCGAAACATGGCTGCAGGAACATATTGGACACAGAGAAGTAAGAATAAAGGAGATTTTTTTTCATCCTTCTGACTTTCCATTTTCTCAACAACTACAAATGTATTTCACTGTTGATGTTCTGACAAATTTTGGGAGTTTATTATCTTGGACATTTTTCTTCCTTTAATGCTCGGTGATCAATTTTCTAGCAGTAGTATTTAGACTACTCACAAGGCGCTATTATTGTTTATTTTTGGCACATAAGTGTCCCTATATATTGAAATATTACTTTATTTACAGAATTTTATTCTTTAGTCACAATTTAACTATATAACCTTATGCTTATTATACTGTGAGATTGTTATATTACCTTTAGTGCACAATATATTTAATGAGATTATTTTTAATTATAAGAATGGACACACAATATCTGAAGACAAGGTGGACAGTTTATTTTTACTAGGCTTGTGTAGGTTGAAGAATTTGAGTAACTGTGTTTTTAGCTCGGTGCGAGGTTATTTTGTTTTGTTCACTGTACAAAAATAACTTCATTTTGCTAATGTGACGGTGTGATGGTGACAGTATTCAGCTCTGTGTCTTGTGTAGCCTGATGCACGACGAAATCCCTGCAAAAGCTGACAGAGGCTGAAAGAAAGAGCCTGCAGGATAGAGATGCTTTGCTCTTAATGTGATTTAGCCATCAGATCTGTTCCTTGTTTTTAGTGTTCACTTAGTCTTGTGAGACATATTTAATTAAAGTTTTTCCGCATTTAAATGCGATAGAAAAACAACATGGGCCATGTGTCATCACGATAGACATGAATTTACATGAGCAGCATTTGCAGACACGTACACACGCACACATTATTGAGCTAATGAGTGATCCTCCTCATGTTGACAGCGTGATGGGATGTGGGGTTAGAGCATAGCAACATAACCTCCAGGCAGGTTGGACGGCACAAAGATCCTCTTGTAGTCATCTGTCCCTTCTTTAGACCTTCTGGCACAAATGGTTGTCATGTGTTTCTATGTGACACCAAGTCTGCCATGTCCTTTTGTCCCATTACATTGATTTCACTGTGTTTCCAGTGAAATCTCAGTCATAGTTATTTGATCATCAGTAGAACATTGTTAACAGTTTTATAATAGCGTTAGTTTTAAACGTCATTATGTTGTTTTATCACATATTTTTTCTACTCTATAGATCAACTGCAGAAACATTTGGGGTATTATGAGGCATACGTGGTCTCTTAAATCTCCATCAGCATATTATGTATCTGCACTTTGTTTCCATGGAAGATATAATTCCACAAAAAATAACACTCCTGCATCGTCTTTTGCCGCATTTGACACCATATCATTTATGGCATTTAAGTCATGATAAAACAGGCTATCATTGATTTCATTGAACCCACCAAAAACTAACTAGCACCATAGTTTTCACAGTATATATTTCACTGTAAGTATATACAACTTCGGCAGAATGATGCAGCTTGATCACTGACTTTGTAATTACTGTGAATTCCACATCATCGATTCCAGTATACATGCTCTGTTCAAGTCTGGAGCACATCAAAAGCATCACACTTACTTCCAATACTTAATGGTTCACAAAATTCACAATCCCCATTTTTCTAAACATAGCATGCATGGCAAGATAGGAAACTATGACAGCAGCTTTTACTTGAAAATAGTTGGAAACTCATTAAACTTAACAAGATTGAAATTTCTATTCAAAAAGTTGACAGGGAGATAAAGGGATGCTTTAAGGCTGTATCTTTTGATTTTCTTTAGTATTATATTTCTTTGTAACATGACATTTCAAACATGACATTTCAATCAGTTGTTAGAAAAGGCTACTAGCATAATGAAAATATGTTGCCATCAGGAGAAACTGCTTGGATGTAATTTTTGGTGGGCTATATTTCAAGTAGCATTTATTCACTCTCTGTATGTCCATATAATATTTGGCAAGCTGGAAGGAGTTACGACTCCTACTTATTATTTACGACGAAAGCAGTTATAGATTTTTGTGACCAGGACGCTAAGGTCTTTTAAAAATGACCTAAATGGCTTGGCATAAATTGATGTGTACAATTGATTGGATTAACCACCACATGATAGTTCCTGTGGCCTGTCTTTGCAGTGAGATCTTGTCTGACGTACAAAAGTCGTCATCATTCTCAAGATGAAGTTTCCTAGATGCAGCCCTCCGGCCAAAATGAATAATTGAGAATGTTGAGACGTTGTCAGACAGGTATCCTATAACCAACTGGTAACTATGAGATATTTGTAATTGCTTCATAAAAATGTGAGACCAGAACAGAGTGAAAACATACAAAAGGTTCTTATGAACTAACCTCTGCCTACAGTGTGACAGAAATTGCGATATTGAGCTCAGTATTGCCTAATTATTATCCCTATTGTCAGTCATGGTGTTTAATGCTCTGCAACAGGAAGCCTTTTCAGGAAATCATGGATGGAGAAAACTACAGAGCATAGGGTAAGGCAGTCTTGCACAAATGACAAATTTTGTACATGCAGCCCAGTACATCAGAAACATGTAAGCAAGAAGACAAAGAAAGTTGCCTGCGCTTTAATACTTCATTGCCATTACTTTATGAATGCCATATCTAATAAGACCTAATTTAATGTCTACAAGTGGACACTTAAACTGTACATGTGAGTACATAAAAGGCACATCTCTTTGAAAGTCCTTGGTGAGCTTTTTCTTATAGTTGTGTCGTTAATCAATCAAAATGTGATACTGTAAGCTACTTGTAGATTCATGTGAATGTGTCTGTACACATGGCAAGATTACTTTCAATGGGTGGGTGGCACTTCAGTTTCCTAACAGGAAGTGCTTGTGCTGATGAATGGCAGTTTTCCTCAGAGGAAAGAGTGGGTGACACGAGTTTGTGTTTATTTAAAAATCAAAGTCAGGTAAATAAAGGCACATAGATATCCTGTGACCCCGAAACCTGTCGACTGGGCTTTAAAATACACGTGTTACACACTGCTAATCCTGTGATGTCATTGTGGGAAGCTTAGAAAGGGACAGCATAGACATAGATGTCAATTCAAGGACAGTTGGTCATGTTTCCTGAATGGGTAGTTGGGATTGCTTGCACTTTAGCACATCAGAAGGGAGGGACCTGCTGTGTTATGAGTATTTGTTGCAGAGCAAGCCACTGAATTGCTCTAAACTATGTACAATGGTTCTCAAAAGTGCACACATGACTTGTTAAAAGTTCAAGTTTATGAGATGTATAAAAATGAGACCATGGCAAAACATTTAAAACCTTTTCAGCCTTTAACATATGACACATGCCCTCAAAAATCCAAATGGGAAAACAATTTGTTTTATTGGGGGAAATATTAAAAAAGCTGCGGTAACCTGGTTGTATAAGGGTCTAACCCCTTTTAACAATTATACTCTGCTAGCGCTCTTTTTGGATTAAAATATTTGCCTGCTCTTCTTTGCAAAGATTCAGGAAATTATGACATATATTGTCTGCATCAGTTTGGGCAGGCTATTATAAAATGTTACTTTCATCCACTGATGGCATCCTGTGGTTGTTTTTGATGTATGCTTGGATTCACTGTGGTTCATAAAAATAAAAACCCTCTTATCTTCAGCCTGATATCTGAAAGTTTCTGGTCAAAAATTCTTCATATTTTCATCTGTCCTTACAAACTCCCTAGTAGGGCTGCACAATATATCATAGATATATTATCATAGCTCAGTTGTCAGTTTGCTCAATGTGCAAAAGACTCTTTGGATTGCAATAATTGTTAGCTAATATATTTTAAGAGTTCTGAAGTTTTATTTTTCACTCTAATGCAATATTTTGTCAGCAGGATAGTCTCATGGCAGCAAAAGCTCACACCAGACATAAATGACATTGCCAATAATGCTAAAGGTTTAATTAACCTCCACCCGCCCGAGCCCGGGCGATTTGCATAATTTGCATAATTTTTTTTTATTACCGCACATAACTCAGCCAAAAACAATGCCAACATACCCATGCCATACCTCTTTAGAATCAGGACA